>CAAKHD010003850.1:143974-166418 GCA_901007705.1 Fistularia tabacaria
TTTAGAGATAGACACAACTCCAAATTTGAGGGTGTGCGTGTGTGTGTGTGTGTGTGTGTGTGTGTGTGTGTGTGTGTGTGTGTGTGTGTGTGTGTGTGTGTGTGTGTGTGTGTGTGCGCACAAGCGCTGCTGCAGTTGCATCCAGGGGAGACTTAACAAGGAACATGACACACTATCAGATTTTGACTAAATTGTCAGAAGACTTCAGTTGTGCCGTGGAGTTCAAAGAAATGGAAATATGTTTGTGAAAGCCCAACTCCGCTGAGAAGTTCTGTGTCATCTTTAGCCTCCTAGAGGATAACGCATTGCCTGACATCATTCTAATACCTGCGCCTAGGAAGCCCTGCTGCTTCCTCCCTCCCTTCTGTTCGATTTGTGCTCACTGAGAAAATTAACAAAATAAGAGTTTCAACTCTCCGTGTTTACTCGCTGTTTGTGTCTGCCGCTGTTTGCACGCTTAACCCTGAACCCCTGATTCTGCATCAAAGGTAAGTGGTGCGAAGTAGCGAGAAAAAGCACTCGGAGAGCAGCAGCTGTGACTGCTGGTGCTCAGCAGCCCCATTTTACCTTCCCCCAGGTCAAAGTCAAGTTGCGTTCCCATTCTCTTTCCATCTCTTTCGCTGGCGCAACTGCTCTCTCGCCCACAATTTCTCTCACTTTAGCAGAAAGAAAGCCCATGGGTATCTGCTAGATTTAGTACTTTATCAGATTAAACTCTACAGTACCTGTCTCCTGGAGTGTTGCGCTCTGCATGGCTGCACACCATGACTCAGACTGAGAATTGTCATTTCCATGTACCCGACTGAGGAGAGAGGGCACTTGGACTCTCGCTGTCGGGTGCATGTAGCTGCAGCTGAGTTCGTAAATTTGAGGTTACCTCGGAATATTTCATGGAAATCCGCTCCTTCATTTCAATATTAGGACAGCCTTACTTTTGGTCACACTCCCAAGGCAGCAGAATTGCTTACTAGTTTGTAAATTATGCACCATGTAGATAAAAATTGTGGGTATTTTGCACTTCAGAAGGGAGATTGAAGTCATAGACCAACAAACACACACACACACACACACACACACACACACACACAGTCACACGTACACACAGACACAACAGTCTTTAGAGCTCATTGTTAAAGAAAATCCTTTTATGATTAATTTTTCTGTCATGCACGGATCCTATCTTCAATTCCACATTCTTGGTTTGCATACGAACGGAACATTTTGACAAAAATCAATAGAAATACAGAGAATCTGCCTTTAATAGTTAACAGCTACAAGAAAACAGCAAAATAAATGTAAAGGAAATTGTTAAAAATATTGGAAATAAGCATTTCCGTGTTATTGAGCTTCTCACTTTTGAAAGCACATTCAAAGCAACCAAGAGAGAGACTGCTGTTGAAAGGAAGGCCTCCAAGATCTGCAGTCTTTACCATAATGTTATATTTTAAAAGCAGTGCGTGTGTGTATGTGGATGTGTGTGTTTTTGCGTTGTTAATCCAGGCCCCAGTGACCTGTTTGCGTGTTGCTCAGAATGTATTTTCCATTCCCTTTCCTTATTTTCTAATTAGAGCAAAAAGCAGCGTGAAATATACTTGAGCTTGAGAAAAGTGTATTCTCTCTCATCTCCTCTCGGAAAATGAAAGGAAATTAAAAACCGTGTCAGTCTCCAGATCTACATACATCTGCAGACACAAACTTATTTGTCACCATCTTCCAAAACAAGCAGCTACTCGGCAGAGGACAGCTGAGAATGCCCTATAAACTCTATTTAAAGTCGCAGGAACACGCATGTGACAGACACCCATACATAGTAATTAACACAATTTGGCTTTGCACCTTCTACAGCCTTCACGCACACACACACACACGCACACACACGCACACACACACACACACACACACGCACACACACACTTCAGAGTGTTAAAACACAGCCGTGGCCCCCAGAGGGAAGTGGATGCAGTTCTCACTCATCAGTCATCAGATTCCTCTCATGTCATCGGTAATTTGCGCCCCACCGGTGAGCGGTGACGACGCCTGCAAAAAAAAAAAGAAAAAAAAAAAAGGGGTACATGTATGTTAGAAATTTGGAACGTGTTTAGCTGCCGAAGGAATGTGAGCCAGATTTCAATAAACCGCTGCACTTTTCCCCTATTATTCTTTAGACATGTCCAAGGTAAATCTCAGAGGCCTCTGCGCTTTTTACCAGTATATTTTGTATCGTGTTTTTATCTTCTTCTTTTCCCCCGTCTACACGATCTACGTTATTTACCTTTCACTGCTATGATCATTGCTGCTTATACCGAGTGGTAGGTGTGTAGGAGGAAAAAGGTACAAAAGAAGGCCAAGTGCTTTGAAGACAAAAAATCTTTCGATGGTTTTTGATGGTGCAGGCAACACTTGATGTGTAATACTCACTGAATATTGTTGCCCCGGGTTGTCACTTATTCCGTCAAGTTTCGAAATGAAAATATAACTGTACGAAATTTCCTCCGTCTCATGGTTATATACACTTTGCGGATCCTCCTCTATCTGCCCCAGTTAAGAGTATATAAATAAAACAGAACAGTTCAGAGATTTCCTTTAAATGTAGTTTTCGGACTGGTGGATAGTTTGATTCTGACAAAAAAAAAAAAAAAAGTAATAACATGCATGCTATTTTTAGATTTATGCCAGATTTAAGAAATGAGTCAAAGTGAGAAAAACATGGCCAGCTGAGGGACTTTTAATCCTGTCAGTTTTATTTATTTATTTATTTTCTTACTTGACAAGTACTTGTGAAGCTGAAGCTGCAGCCTCAGGAAACAATGCCAGTTCAAACAAATCTCTTAGCAGTCTAGGAGGGCCATATTCTCTCTCCCTCTCTCTCTTTGTCTTAACAGCTATGACGGCAAAACACACACATGTGCACACACACACACAAACACACACACACACACACACTCACACACTGTGATGAAAAGTTTTCCGTCAAAAGATTGGCAGCAACAAGGTGGGACGGGCGTCGGGTGAAGGGTCACACGTTCTTCCAGTTTTAAGATCACACTAATGGGCTGTCACGGTTTGACCTCTGTCTGCCTGCCGGCTTTACAAATGAGTCATAGCAGACTGCGGGTGGCAGCTTACAGATCTAATGTTACCACAGGTGTTTGTGTGTGTGTGTTTGTGTCTGTGTCTGTCTGTGTGTGTGTGGGGGGGGGGGGTGGAGGACAGGTAACAGCTGCAAACAGCAACAGTGCGGCAAAGATGATCAGCCTTTCCGTAAACAGACCTTAAAGAGTGACAGGTGTGAGTCAACCCTTTGATATGGAGTTTGCAGACATACAAGGCTATCTGATGAGTAAAAGCATCTACAATCAAACGCGCCTGTCCACAGTTAGGATGTAAAACTGCACCGCTGAAAGTAAACAAGGATCACAACGGGAACATGGAAGTGATGGAATTTTGCATAAGTTACCAATGGCATGCTCAGAAAAGCCTATATGTGTAGGATTGGTGAAATATAGGTCAGACAATCGGACTTGATTTGGGTTGATTGCGACGTGACGTGACGCGAGCCGACATTATTTCCATTCATCTCCCCCCCTGTCCTGGACAACCAGGGAACTCCAGGGTCCCAGATGCTTAAAACACACTTTGAAATAATGTAGACCTATTTTACTATTTTACTGTCAAACCCAAATTAGTCAGCATTACCATGTGAATGGGGTTAAGCATTAATGCTAGTTCATAGACAAGTGCATTTTAAAGAGTATAATAAAATGCTAATGTCTCTGAAAAGAAAAGTGGATGCTGTATTCATGAACCTTTCTCGAACAAAATGTTTCCTCCAAGGGAGATTTTTTTATTTTTTATTTTAAAAACCATGATGTGATTTTCTTCTTCAAATTAAAATGAGGTCCTGCTAAAGTTTTAAGAAAGCTAAAAATGTATTCAAAAAAACTATCTTAGCGTGTAAGAGAACTTCCAGAGTGGAAAACTTTTAAAAAATTGCAGAGGGGGGGTTTTAAGAAGCTTAGCGGGGTCTGAAACTGAGGAGAAAATGGAAAAAGACAAGGGAAAGAAATGTCTTCCTAACACTGAATGACAGCAAAATTAAAAAACTATCCAGAATGGATCTTGGTTGACAGGCTTGATATGGTAAGACTTAAAATCAACCAGCTAATATCAGAATGCAGTATCACCACAGATGAAAGTGATCACAGCGTTAATATATTTGGTAGCAGGATAAACAGAACAGTGCAGCAGTCAGGAAGCGAGTCCGTCACGGCTCTCTATTAGAGGGGGATCTGATAGACGGAAGCACAGAGAGTCCAGCACACATCCAGCAGGACAGGGGGTCTTGTCTGCTGCCCCGTAGCCTCCTTTAGCCCTGTGCTGTATTTCAAGGTCCCGGTTATCTCTCACCACAGATTAAAGTTTGTATCACACCGTCTTAAATGTTTTGGATTGCAAAGTCACCTTGGGAGTACGTCGGTGTGAGTCCCAACTGTGAGCCACTCTGTTCGTTTGTTCGGTTGAAGTAGATTTAATGCCATTTTAATCTACTGTTTATATTGACTAAAATCGCCCATTGATTACATTTTCCTCTTGTGATGGATTGTGGCGGTAAAACTATCAACGTGTTAAATAATGACTCCCTTTCAAAGAAGGGCTTGCAATTAATGGAACAGAGATATACAGAATATTCATTAATAACTGCTCATCTTAATAAGGAGTGGTCTCTATGATAGGGCCTATCTCTTTCACGGTGTATTCTAATCTCATTATTACTAGGAGTCACTTTATATTTGTCTAAGATTCGATCAACCAGTAATTGACCAGTTGTCATGAGGAAATGAATATTATTTGCATTTTGACCCTTCCTTGCGCAGAGGTGTTCAATGAGTTTTCCCATATAACTACTGGGATTATTTGGATGAGAAAGATACCTGTCTTATTATCTCTTTGATTTTCACACTTGCAAAGCAGTGGTATTTCATAACTAAATAAATTAACAGAACAAATTGAATACTCTATTTCTCCTAATTATTAATTAGAAAAAAAACTGGAAAATAGTCTGGGGCAACACATGTAGGAAAAGAGAAAATATGCAAAACAATCATTCATCAACAATACCATTTCAAATTCTATTTCATCTTTAAAGGACTCCCGCTGTTCTTTTTGTTTTCTTAAACTCGCTTTTGTTTTTTGTTAAAGGCAAAACTGGATTTTAATATTTCTTTAATTAATGCAATTAAGGAGGGAAATCCCTCTCAGAGAACTAGTATACACAGGATTTGTGTAATCCTTGTTTGTGGTTTCTGCTATCTCGGCTCCTCAGCTCCGGTATTTTACTTTGGAGAGGTCGAGTATGACGTGGACGAAAGCGACGGCTACGTGGAGGTCAAAGTGTGGAGGACGGGAACTGATCTCTCCCGGACCGGCACCGTCACCGTTCGCTCCCGCAAGGCCGAGCCCGCTTCGGCAGAGGGTGAGGAAAATGCACACATAATTTAAAATGTTGGGACGCTTTGCATATTGAATGAATCTCTCATCAGACTATTCACTCTTCTTTCAGCCGGTATTGACTATGTGGGCATAAGTCGTAACCTTGACTTTGCTCCGGGCGTCAGCATGCTGACATTCAGGGTCAACATCCTGGACGACCTCGGGCAGCCGGAAGTGGAGGGGACGGAGACCTTCGATCTCGTCCTCCGTATGGCGGTCAACGGCATTTTGGGCGAGCCAGGAAAGGCTACAGTCTTCATCAACGACTCTTTGTCGGACTGTGAGTTCTTTGTTTCTGCTGAATCACTGCTCGACTGCATTTATATGTGATTACCCCTGCATCAAAGTGATGAAAAGAAAAAAAAAAAGGGCACCGCAGTTAAACGGGTAGTAGTAAATTATAAATAAGGTGATCAAATAAGAGATATTTGTTTTGCTGTTCATTCCGTACTTTTCCCCTCTCATTTTCTGTGTTTTCATTTAATTGCTTGTGTTTCAGGAGAAAAAAAAAACCATCAACAGAAACTGTTGTTCTGCCTGCTGTGTTATTTCAGCCAAAAACTGCAAGGAGAGACATGAATACTGCCTCTGTGAAATTCACACCATTAAAACGGCCATGTTGTCTCACAGTGCCAAAGGTCCAGTTCCGAGAGTCAGAGTACGCCGGAGAGGAGCACGATGGTCAGATAACAGCAGTGGTTTACCGCAGCGGGGATGTCAGATATAAATCCACGGTTCGCTGTTACACCCGTCAGGGCTCCGCACAGGTCACCGCAGACTTTGATGAACGGCCCAACACAGATGCGTCAATCATCACATTCTTGCCTGGTACTTCAGTCGTCGCCAAATCATCTCACAAATTCTGTGTTTTCTCCTGAGCTGACACACTATTTATTAATTGAAAGGCTTCTTTTTTTGTGTGTATCTTCCCTTTTCTGTCATGCAAAGCAAGCAGCTCCCATAACTTTAGTTTTCTAAGCTGTGTGATCAATTTTCATTTGACAAGTACGGTGTGTTATAATGTAGAAAAATAAGAAAGGCTTATCCGAAATGTTATCATCACATTAACTTTCTGCTGTAGGTGAGGTGGAGAAGCCATGTGTTTTGTCCCTGGTCGACGACACGCTGTATGAGGAAGGAGAAGAGTTGCGGTTGGTCCTGGGGACCCCCAAGAGCGACTCACAATTTGGTGCATCTGTGGGATCTCAGAATGAGACGCTAGTGAAAATCAAGGACACGTCTGATAGTAAGTAAGATGAAACCGGAGAAAAGTGAATCGGAATATGAAAATAAGGAAATCCAGCCAATCTGTGTATCGATAGCTGTGCGTATTAGTTCCATGACTGGGCATCAGATGTGTTATTTTCCTGTGTTTAGAACCCATCATTCGTTTTCTGGACACCAAGTTCAGTGTTGCTGAACCCAAGGAGGCGGGCGCCGTGACAACCGTTAAGGTCCCTGTTGTACGGCTGGGTGACACGTCAAAGATGTCGGTCGTTCGCGTTCATACCAAAGACGGCTCTGCTGTGTCAGGAGAGGACTATTACCCGGTGTCTCGAGGTAAAACCTACCTGCCAAGGCACAGCTGTCTGTCCAATAACATTCTGACAATACAGTAAGTCCGTACACAAATTGACTTTAAATTGTTTTTCTAAGGTTAGATTGTAATCCGAGTCATCAGTTGTCACAGATATCCCGCAGTCTAATACGTTGAAATTAGCTGTTCGAAAATAAAATTCATCGGCTGCTCAAACATCACTGGAGTCGAACAGTAAAACATCGATTGTGCAGGACTTTTCCCAAGATTTGCAATGTTCGTACTTTTAACGCATTTTGTTGATAATAGCTATTTACGTAAACAAAATATTTTTAGCTGACATATGTACGTATGAAGGGGGTGATTTGAAGTGGATAAACTAGAAACTCGATCCGCTCAATAAACTGTCAAAGGCATTGCTTGCCTTAAAACATTATCCCAGCCCTTTTTAATTGGCACTATCTTTGTTTACATTGTTTTCGCATTTCCTCTTTGCTTAGTCCCAATTTGCCCTGCCACTTAAGCAGCTGATTCAAACAAGCCTGTTCTAAAATGGGTTCCGGTGCTCAAAAGCGAGACACCCTTCGATCCTTTTACCAGCCTTTTTCTGTCCTGCCTTTTTTCGCCACCACTCAGAGATGTTTGGACAAGTATGAAACAAGGCTTCCCATGGGGAAAGTGAAATTAATGAAAGTGAGTATTGGGATTTATTTAGATAAGGTTCACTGATTTCTAATACCGTCTTACTTGGAAAACGGAAAAATTCTGTAGAATCCCAGTGGAGGAACTACATTTCCAATTCTTTAAATGTTTTACCAGCAGGGTAAAATCCAGTTTATTTATTCAGATTTGCGCAAAGTGACCATTTTTCTGTTCAAATTTGGAAATATTTTGGAAACACAGTCAATCATGTCAAATAAAATTCTTGCTCCCAGGCAATTACATTCTGCAAATATCCAGGCAGTTTAACAGAACTGGATTTCATACTTGGCTCATTTTTTAACGGTGAAGCACTTTCCAATCCAGAGCTGGGTTCACCTTTAGCTCCATGAAAATAGAAACTCTCAATTTTCCTCAGAAGAGTTAGATTTTTCTCCAAAGAAATAATTGTAAGGGAAATTTGAGTCAGAGGTCTTGGCTGTGAGGTTGCCATCCTATTTTTACGACTGCAAATGCTAACACCAATAAAGATGCATTCAAGTACCCTGTATGTTGTAATTATGATAAATTTAATGTGATTTAAAGCTCTTTTCATGATGCATCCGTGTGTTTGTGTGCGTCCAGACATTGAGTTCAAACAGGGCGATAAGGAACATGTTGTGGAGGTGGAGGTGCTGTATGATGGTGTGAGAGAGATGAGGGAAGCGTTTACCCTCCACCTGAAGCCTGATGAAAACATGGTGGCTGAAACCCAGGTCAGGACCGCGTGTGTGCTCGAGCCTCACACGTCACACCAAATCCAAACAGACACTTATAGATTTTCAACCCGTTTAAAAAATAAAGAGTTGCGGAAAAAAAAAAATCTTTATCCCCTCAGATTTGACCCATATTTATCCAGGTCAGTCCCGCTGGGATCAGGGATTATTTTGACAAGGGTGTCCCAACCCAGACAACAGCACCACTTTACTGTAGTTGTGGCCATAAGAGCGGGGAAAGATTTCTCAATGAATAATAGATAACATCCAAGAAAAAAGAAAAGGCAGAGCAGAACACAAGAAGCAGAGTGAACAAAACGAGAGATGCTTTAAACCTGCAATTCTCACATCCGTGTTGATCATGACGACTTTTACTGTTATGCTAATTGTTGATTCAGGTTTTCTATGTTGATTCAATATTGTGCTCATTTTGGAACAGGTAACCAAAGTGATAGTTTACATTGAGGAGACAAACAGCATGGCTGATGTCACCTTCCCCTCTCTGCCCCATGTGGTGTCACTGCTGCATTACGACGATGCCACCAGGACACCAGGCAACCTCCACCCACCGGCTGGTTACCCCATCGTCTGTATCACAGTGAGTCACCGTGGCTTGCAAAAAAAACAAAAAAAACAAAAGAACATTTAAATTACAAAGATTAAGTTTCTAAAGAGTTTCCAGCTACATGTATGTTATTTAATTATTTATTTCCCCTTACTTTTCTTTAAATTCCTACACAAGTGTCTCTATGTTCTCCATCTTGAAGTTTAAAAACAGGCTTGTTGTTTTGATCTGATGCATGTGAGAGGAAGCATTATTTGATTTTTTTTCAATGCCATCCACTATTGACCGATTTTAATTTAGAGATTGATCTGTGCAGTACAGCAAATTTTATGCTCATTGATTTCAGGATTTTGCTCTGGATTATTTAAATGATGCAGCTTCAACTCAACATAGAAACAGCCTTTAAAAGTCAGCCATTTTTACTTTTCTAATTTCTACGTGTTCCGGGGTCTCTTTTAAGTATCCGTTTCTTTGTTGTACCTGGGTACAGACTGTACGTGGTTTTGAAGTGAATAGCTCTGCAACAAGACATCGCTCTTGAAATTACTCAACGTTACTCATTGGCCTATTTACAGGACAGATGTTTTTCGTGAAGGCGGTAAAATTACCTCATCAGGACCAATATCCTTTGGAAAGACCAGGGCCCATCGTGATTCCTCAGGGTTGAGTGCTCTGCTGGGGCAAAGTGTCCTCTCATACTTGGCCACTCTGCCCCTAAAAGACCCATAAATAGTTCAAAATCCTCATGTTTTCATACACAGGAGAATCGCACCCTTTCTTGAATAAACGTCTTGTTAAATGGATTTTTGTGATGCGTTAAGCCGTTTGCTTCTCAAAGCACCGCTGTGGGTGCATGGGGCTCTCTTGGTGAGTTTGTGTTAGGTGTTGTGTGTGTGTGAGTGTAGTTGTGCGTGGTTGTGTGTGTGTGTGTGTGCATGCGTGGGTGAGTGTGTTGGTTTCCCTGTATTGAGTTAAGCTGCACAGAGGGCTCCCTGTTGAGATAAAATGAAATAATCTTGTCAAACTTGAAGAGTTGAGTGCTGCACCAGGAGGTGCAGTGTCAACAGATTTAAAAGGATATCCATAGAAGCTTTCCAAAGCCGAACCCCTTTAACCCTCATAACTTGTTTTTAATGATTGGGCTCCTGAAAAATGCAAATAGAGACATGCAAATACCACATGGAAGACATTGCTCTGGGAAGTTCATGTACTAATTTATATTCTGCACCTCTGCCCTCTTTTGTTCTATTGCATTTGCTGTTTCTTTCACTAACCGCCCGCTTTCTCCTGCTCTATTCCTCCTCCGTCCTCCAGGCTTGCAACACGCGATATCCAGACTATGACAAGACAGGTTCTATCTGTGTCAGCGAACACATTAATAACACCCTGACCCGCTACCGCTGGCTCGTCAGTCCCCCAGCTGGCCCCGATGGCGTCACCAGCCCGATGAGGGAGGTGGACTTTGACACCTTCTTCACATCATCTAAGATGATCACACTGGATTCAGTTTACTTCCAGGCGGGATCCAGGATTCAGTGCGCTGCAAGGGCAGTTAATTCAAATGGGGAAGAGGGTTTAGAACTCAACAGCCCCATCGTCACCGTCAGTCAGGAGGAAGGTGGGTACAGAAAAAAAGGGATCTATTCCCATGTGTGCAGTCCCACGAATCCCCATTATTAGTGTAATCCTGTGTTTTTCTTATATGCACAGTGTGTAAGAGCTGGATTGCAAAATAAATTTTAAAAGCACATAAATGGAGCCTTTCAATTTTTTTTTGATCACTTAGAAGCTTACATTGTGTTATTAGATATGAATTGCATAATTCAGGCTCTGGGAAATATGGAAAGAAAATAGTGAAAGAGCTAAAAGACAGACAATTTATGTGACAAATGACTTTCCCTACTCAATAAGAGAAGTGTTATACTGACATTAATTTATACGTGTGCATATAATCAGTTCATGTCACTTATCACTTAGGTGGATTTTTTTTTCAAAGTTATTCCCTGTAAATGCAATTAGGGCAGTTTGTCTCCGTCTAAGTGTTCCCTTCTGTCTGGATTCAGTGTCTCTTCTTCTCTTGTCCTGCAAAGGTATGTGTCAACCCCGTAAGATGGGCACCGTTGGCGCGGAGCCTTTCTCGGCCAAGCTACGCTACACTGGAGCAGACGACCCGAAACACCCCAATCTCATCAAAGTGACTGTCACCATGCCTCACATAGATGGTAGGCCGGAGCTTGAGGCAAGACTCGTACCACAGATGAAGTGAAGTGTAATGTAGTGTGTATATTATTCACGTCTAGGGATCCTCAGGAGCGTGACAGCCAGAATATAGACCTTGGGGGTTATATCAAACCCTAGTGTGGATACCCTCCAGCACACCCGCTACTTAACATTCCCCTCTTGATTTTTAATCAGTTTCCTTCTGCCTCGTCTCCTCCAGGTTGCTTTTTTTTTTTCTCCATCACCCCTTTGCTTTTCTTTTCATATTTTTTTTCCTCTCTTTTCTTCCACGTTTTTTGGCGAGAACCATTTCTCACAGCATGTGTATCAAAGCCAGCCAGCAAACATTCAAATCACACCGTTTTCATTTGCCTCGCAGGCATGCTTCCGGTCATCTCCACTCGACCCCTGATGAACTTTGAGCTGACGCTCAGCCCCGATGGCACCCGGGTTGGAAATCACCGCTGCTCCAACTTACTTGATTACAATGAGGTCACCACAGGGCACGGCTTCATCACGACTACAACGCGTGGCCCCGAGAGCATGGGAGACACGGCGCCCTATCAATTCAGCCCCTCCCTGAGGGGCAACAGCACACTGCGATTCTACAAGAATCTCAACCTCGAGGCCTGTCTTTGGGAGTTCACCAGCTTCTACCACATGTCTGAGCTGCTCAGTGACTGCGGAGGCACCATAGGGACCGACGGACAGGTGTGTATGCGGCTCGGTGTGTTTCTGTGAGCCCTTGTCAAAAACATATGAATTCCAATCATGGGTTTGTATGTGCATCTGTTTGACTGCCAGACTCCTGGTGTGTTTTTGTGTCCATAGATGTTCGTATCTGTGTGTTCAGTCTATTTACAGCCTCTTGAATGAGGGGGCTGCGCAGACAGAACGGCACCCTATCTGTTTGCCTGCATTAACGTCAAATTCAGTATACAGAAAAACACACACTCCCACTGTTTGCCAGCTCTTTATCCTGTTGTGCAGTTGACAGTCGTAGTGTGTGTTGCTAAACATACCCACGTGGATACACATTAGTGGCCTGTCAGTAAACCCCATAATGCACGTTGTGTTGAGATTCAGGGGACTGGGAGATCCCCTGGGGATCCTGGGGTCCTGATAAATTACTCAAGATCCGAATCAACGGCTTCATAATACTCTTAATGTGTTATCTGTCTGGTTCTATTTTGGACACTTCATTAATCTAGCAAGTAACAGAAATTTGGAAAAAAAACCAACTATTTTTCTCAGCAACTTAGTCGTGTGGCCGTGGATGTGTTGGTTCGTGTGTGGTTTCCACAGCAATTATGCCTGAACCACTTCAGAGACAAAGAGCTGGTTAATGAATCTCTGACACCATTGTTCTGCAGCCGGGGTCTTTGTTTTACAGAGTTTGAGTATCCTTCACACGAGGGACTTTAATAAATCTAGATGTGGGGTTCAGGCAGCGCTATTACATTTTTATAGTCAACGGTTATATACCTAGAAAATTCAGGTGCTGTTTGTATTGTATGCTGCTGTGCATTCATTTAAAGGATGGGGAATGTGTTGCGGACTGTGCAGGGCTGCACTCTCCCCTGGCAGTCACTGTTATTATTGATCAGAAGATAGCCTGCATGTCCCACTGCTCTTTTCTGCTCCTTCGTCCTTTTGATCTGCGAGCTTCCTATTGGTGGTAAAACTGCTGAGAGAATGAGAGAGACAGAGGGAGCGAGAAAGAGGAAGAGAGAGGCCCATGACAGGCACAGAGAAATTAGTTTACTCGTCCTCAGTCACAGCAACAATCACTTGCTCTCACACTTCCACGAGATGCCTGTCAACCATAAGATCTTGGGTGTTCTTCATTAAGAAGAGATCAATGTCGCTTGGGTCATGTCTGGTTGTCGGAGGAGTAGTGCCAAAGGATTAAAGCGGGCGATGGTGATGGTGGTGGTGGTAAGGAGAAGGATGTTGTCTCACTGATTCAGTCTTTTTGTCATGAGACAAAAGGCAGAAAAAGAGTTTGCAATAATATACAGTATTTACCCCGACAGAAACAGGATATGAATGGAATATCAGGTTTGAGCTATAATCAGGTTGATTCTTCTGAAATGAAATTATTTTATTCTATTATTTCTGAAAAAATAAATTTATAAATAACTGAATGAGTAAACTAATAATGATAATAATGATAATAATCATACTACTATTACTCCTACTACCACTACTACTTCTAACAATGATAATAATAATAATAAAAATGATAACAACAATAATAATAATAATAATAATAATAATAATAATAATAATAATAATAATAATAATTATTATTATTATTATTATTATTATTATTATTATTATTATTATTATTATTATACTAATACCATTAAGTTTAACATATTTATGATAGCTGTTATTAATAAGACAAATAATAATAACAAGAACAGCAGCAATTGATAACACACTTGGCTATTCATTTTGCATGAGGAGTGTGTGCATCTTTAAAAAAATACAAAAACAAAGTTCCAATATATGAGGGAAAATAAGATCCTGACATTTCGGGACATTTGAAAATACCAACTGTAAATCTAAATGTAATAATGTGCTAACCTTAACATAATACTGTGCATTTTTTAAACTTTTTTTTAACTCCTTTTTCAAACAAATCAAAGAGTTTTAGCTCTTCGATTGCTCAAGTCTAAATCCAGGGATTGCATCAGGTGGTTGTTCTCAGTCAACTGTTGAGTTCACAGGGGTTTTATGAGATATCTGGTCAAGAATGACTGGTCAGAGAGAGGAAAACAAACCTGGGTTTATAAGAAATCAATTTCTTTCTCGCTGAAAACTCCAACCAGTTTGCTTCCCCTTGTTTATCTGCAGAGAATGTCCAGCCCAGAAGTCCGTTTTGTAATTGACTGCAAAAAAAAAATGATCAGATTGAATTTTTTTTTTTTCTTCTGGAGCACTTTCTCAGAAAAATTCTTACTTTACCAAAATTACTCTGCTTCAAGTAGTCAAATCAATTTTGTGGCGTCATTTTAGATGCTTGCTGGTGAGCAGAGACACCTTGTGGAGATTACAACTGTTTTTGAATTTCTGTGGGAAATGATTAGTATAAGAAGCTAGCAGAGAAAAGACAGATGGTGTAGAAGGAGATGATTGGTTGAAACATGTTTAAAAGACATTTTTCTCTAATCAGTGAATTTAAATCAATTCTTTTGATCGTGAATTACTTCAACAAAATCACTCCAGTTATTTATAATCGGCCAAATTAAGTATCATGAAAGGTCTTGTAAGTCTCTAAAGAAAAATACAAGCCCAGACCTCTAACTGAGGCTGCTTTTGAGATACCAAAAAAACATTTGAGCAAACTATTTTAAAGCCTCAGTTCACGTCTCATCTTTACATCTTCCCAGGTGCTGAACTTGGTCCAGTCTTATGTGTCATTGCGCGTTCCCCTTTATGTGTCCTACGTGTTCCACTCGCCCGTGGGCAGCGGTGGCTGGCAGCACTTCGACCTGCAGTCAGAGCTGCGCCTCACTTTCGTCTACGACACAGCTATTCTGTGGAAGGATGGTATCGCGAGCCCCCCGCAGGCTGAACTGCAAGGTGGGTTCCGTGAACTGCTCCAAATATCATAAAGACACGTTTTGCGTATAACTGCATTCATGTGTTTTTTTTTTCTAGGTGCATTATATCCAACCAGCATGCGAATAAATGACCAGGGTCGCTTGGTGGTAAACTTCCGCACCAAGGCTCGTTTTAGGGGTCTTTTTGTAGAGTCCCACCCCGGGGACAGGATAAAAAGAGCTGGTGAGACTGACTCTTGCCTTGTATTTATTTACCTAGTATTTATTCACGTCTCTTCAAAATATACATGTTCATTATTTTTTCGAAATCGAGGAAACATTGAGTTTTATCAACCCCTTTGTTCACTCAGCAAAATCCATGTCATCAATGGTGATGAGTGCCGACCATCCGGGCCTGACCTTCAACCTCACCTTGGTTAGGAGTGAGCCCACTTTTAACCAGCCAGTTCAGCAGTGGTCCTTCACCTCTGACTTTGCCGTAAGTGTGGCTGCGGGGGACTCATTATGCTCCGGTGCATGGCCTGAAATATCTGCCCCTATAAATAGCAGATACACAGCAACTTTCAAATACTGTTCCAATCTGCTCTGCACAGGTCAGAGACTATTCAGGCACCTACACAGTGAGACTGATCCCCTGTACGACTGCCCAGAATATGGAATACACCGTCCCTCCTGTCTGCAGTCCCAGAGAACCAGTCACGTTCGACCTCAACATCAGATTCCAGCAAGTGAGGAAGTCTTTGGAAATACTTAAGACTTAAATTCCCAAAGTATCTTTGTTGTTGAAAGACTTTCCCCGTCATTTGTGCCTGTCTGGTTTTCCTACTCTTTCAATTCTAATCATCAATCCATTTCTGTGTGTAAATCCAGGTGAGTGATCCGGTTGCAGTGGAATTTAGTTTGAACACTCAGATGTTCTTGCTGTCCAAGAGAAGCCTGTGGCTCTCTGATGGCTCCACCGGCTTCGGCCAGGAGACTGATGTCGCTTTTTCTGAGGGTACGACATCTTATTATGACTAACCCTTTTTTATTTTCGGGCTAACAATGAGCGAAAGGCACTTGTTGTTATTGGAAAACATTTAAAGTTAGCCCGCCTATGCTTCCGTGACTGAAAGGAAACCCACATTCACTTTCATTTTAGAACAAGCTTTTCCACTCTTTTTTTGTCACAGTATTTTTATTTTAACTGTGTTGCTTCCACTATTTTTGGGACTTTTTCTGAAATGCGCTTGCAGTCTGTTCTTGGATGCAGGCAGCTGTAGACCCAGAGACAGCAGGTTCAGTTCCTCCTCCCTCTGCATTGAAAAGATGTGCTTTGTAAAAAAAAAAGTGTATATATAGTAACATACACACACACACACACATATGTATATATGTAGCATTAAATCAAACTCTTAAGCTGGATCAATATTTCTAAATCATGCTTTAAAAGTCAAAACAGTCGGAGTGAGTGAACAATTATAACTTTGACGTTTTAGATAAATTATATTTTTATGAGTCTCTAGCATATTTTTAGGGATTGAATGTCACTTTTTTCAATTTTGCTTGGCTGACTGAACCTCAGAATTCAATTTTTTTGTTGCTTGTTTTAGGTGATACAGTCTACGGTCGTGTCATGGTGGATCCTGTGCAGAATCTTGGAGACTCTTTCTTCTGCAGCATAGAGAAAGTGTTCCTCTGTACTGGTGCTGATGGATACGTGCCGAAGTATAACCCCACAAAATTTGAATTTGGTTGCCTGGCCGACTCCCCTTCGCTGCTCTATCGATTCAAAATTCTAGTAAGCTGCGTTTTCTTGTTCCAACATTACAGTTTGAATATGTAAAGTACAAAGATTTATGGTCACTGCAAAAACAATTTCTTCTATTGTTCTTTGTTTCTCAATATAACACACGTCACCAGGACAAGGCTCAGCCGGAGACTCAAGCACGCGTGTTTGGCGATGTGGGCTTTAACGCTGTGCTGGCAGTAGATGATCCGTCAGCCATGTCCCTGGTCAGACAGCCGGGCTCTGACGGCTTTAGGCTAGACTCCACAGCCATGTTCCAGGTACGTCAGGGGGGTTCTTCTTACTAACCAAGGATGAGTCAGATTATCATTTCTATTTTTACCAAGTTGATTAGAATCATGATTAATGATTAAAATCACAAAGAAATTAAGATGTTGGAAAGAAAAACATTTAAAGGAATAATCATGCCTTTTTGTAAATTGTACCTTTGCAGTTCATCAGTATTTACCCTCACAAGCGACTCAAATTGTACATTTGCTAGTAGTATTAATCAGGATGGGGTTACTTGATTCACCTCAAAAAGATCTACTGACAGTGAGTTGTTTTGGGTTGTAGAACGAGAACTCACACGCCACTTGGACAAATTTTGCCTCACCTATGATTTTATAATCTCTTTTCTTTCAGTTGGTTTGCCTGTATAATTATTTTGCCCCAAATTATGTTAACAACTGCTATACAGCACTCTACTAAATCCAACTGTATCACAACGAAAACAAAAATGAATCGCAATTGATAATTTATAAATAACAATAAAGTAATAAATAATATATTTATTTATTTAATGCCATTTTTTTTAATTATTTGTCATTTACATAAATTGCATACATTTGTGCATTTCTCTTGCAAAAAATGGGTGTAGATAACCCTCTCTGTTTTTACAGTAATGTTGATGCCAAATTGTGGGGGATTTAAAAGAGATTATTTTTTCATTTTTTACAACCACACAGTGTGTACCCTCTGTTTGCATGGAGGTCTGCGGAACAGGGTTATCGTGCCCTCTTGTGTCCAAAATTAGTATTACAGCAATAACGGCGAACGTATTAGCCCTGTTTTCTGTGAGGAGGCACCTCACACATTTCACAAAAGGAATTTCTAAACATGAGAATGAAAAGATGAAAAGTAATCTCCCATTTCTGGGTGAGGGTTTTTTGTACAATGACACAAAGCTCTTTTTTCAAATTAACAATTAGCCAAAAAGACTAAAGCTAAATTGGTTTTGGTTGTCTATTCTCAGTCTTACTGTTTATTGATTTATTTTTGGATTTATTTACTTTTTTGGATATCTTTTGACTGTCTGTTAATTGTTTCTCTTATTTATATTTATACTCATATTCACATATTTATTGATTATTTATTGATTATTTATATGTTGGCTTTTTGATATTTTTCAATAATGTTATTTTTGCACTACTGCGACAAAAGAATTTCCCCTATGGGGATCAATACAGTATTATCTTGTCTTATTTTATTTTTAATAAATCTTGCCTCATTTTGAGAAATTTCTACATTTTTCATTTTACATTTTAAGTAACTCTGCAATATGTGCAATTCGTTTTTTCAGGTTGCTGCTGGGCGTGAGTGGTACATTCATACCATTTACACAGTTCGGTCCAAAGAAAATGCCAACAGAGGCATTGGGAAGCGTAGTCTAGAGTACCACTCCTTGGTTTCCACAAGCAATGACCTTGCTTTGACCCCATCGATTAAAGGTCATCGGCACAGACGATCCGTCAGCAATGAAGTCCAAGAGATTACTGAGGATATTGGATCTGACAACAACCGTGGCACCAACATAATGCACATCGTCTTGGACCGCACCAAACGGCGGGCATGGGGGTCAGATGAGCTGTTCACAGATGGGCTGCAACACAGCGAGCTGAATGCAGAGGAGCAGGAGGAGGGTCTGGTGACTTTGGTAGGGGCGCTCGTAGGGTTGCTGTTGACTGTCCTCATCATTGTGACCCTTGTGCTCGTGCTGAGATCCAGACAGAAGGACGGTAAGGAAGGATGGCGAGAGGGGGTGCAGGAGGTAGTGAAAGGGTCTGTCAGTACGGAGCCCATGTTGGTGGTGAGGATGCAAGACTGCCACAACAGCTCTGAGGTCTGAGCTATGGAGCCGTGGATGGACAGATGGACGCACGAATGAATAGGATGTGGGGCTTTTATACTTAATTTTTTTTAAGTTTTGGATTTCCTTTTTTTTGTAATACTAAGTTACTTTCATAACACCAAAAATCTGAAATTCATTATATGTGTTATTGTAACGTGTGTGTTTGTTAGTTGAGCAATTTCTCCAGTATTGAACCCATTATATGACCATTATCAAAGCTGAAGTTCCAACACTGTTCTCACATGTGCTGCTGGTATTATGGTATTTTATTTCTCTCCTACTGGCTTTATGGTGTTAAAGTGCCTGGAGCAGCCATAAATCTTTAGGATATTCCCAGTTCTTCAAACCACTTCTCTCATAAAGCTAGTGTCCTACAGGCCAAATTAGAGGTTTAATTTTGCTAGTGTGTCTGGAGAAAGAGGTACTGTTTAAAGCCAGTTTTCTGACCAAAAGTAAAAGGTGAGGTAAACTCAAGAGAATGAAAAAAGAACAAGACAAATTGACTCAAACTTGAGATAGACAGCTTTTTACTGACATTTTCCGTCCCTGGTAGTCCATGTTCTGAAATGCAATTCCAGTATTATTTCACTATTCCACTTTGGAACCAGAAGCCTATTATTTACATCACCAACCCTGAGAGAATTGTTTTTTCTCTTAACTTTTGAGCATGAACCAAATTTGTACATTTTTTTGATTAAAGGACAGAACCTCTAACACTAAAATCTACTGATATGCTATCCTGTGAAAATGCCAGATATCGTTGTGGTATTTTTATTAAGGAAAACAAAAATGCACTCTGTGGCCAAAATGGAATTTAAAATCAGAAAAAAAAAACCTGCATTGCCTCTTAAGGCTTTATTGCCCATGCATGACGAAAAGCATGAGAGATCTATAAATGTTTGGGGAAAAAATGCCACACAACTGCATATTCATCCTTGAGTTAATTTAGCCTCTCGTCCTGCTTTATCCTAAAATATTGGTGTATGTTACAAAAACTTTGAGACGCCAACCCCCTATTCTCCACATAAGAACTGATTAAAATGGCTGCCGAGTCATTTCATATTGTTTACAGTCTACTGAGGATGTTTTTTTTTTGCAGGTTGAATTGATTTCTTTCAGCTGCTGTTGAGTTTGGGCATTCACGCTGTTTTTTCTATGATCGTATTTTTTACACTCACTTGTTTACAACGTCACGTACATCTTAGGAAAGCTCTTGTCAGTCTACAGATGACACCGCTTCTGTGGCCACGTTTACATCCTTGCAATGTTGCCGTTTCACTGTTCCTATATGAGATCATTCGTTAGTTAGAACGCGCCTTGGGAGCCTTTTTTGCGAGCCATTTCAAAACATTATTTAAGGAAGGTGTTTAAAAAGACATGCATCTCAGGAGTTGTTTCAACAGAATGTTTGTAACATGATTTACTACTGTTGACTGAGGAGAATCTCTACTGAGCCACTTTCACACTGCTAATACTTGTGATGCTGTGAACACGCACATATTTTACCCATACCTGTGTCACATAAGGACCTGTAAACTTTCACACCAGTGCTGTTTAAGACTCCTGTCTTCAGGACCATCTTTTTGGGGCGACAAATACAAACATAAAGTTGCTTTTTAGGTCAGTATATGGCATGTGACACATGCGTATAATCTTTGTCTGTTCTTTTGTTGACATCGCTGGTAGAATTTCTTGTTTTAGACATGTTGGTAAACCTGTATCTTTTTATGCTGTAGTGAACACTGTTCTCGGCCACGTGCGAAGAAAAGTGTTCCTTACTATTCATCTTGTCGTTTGGTTGTTATTCATCATTGTAGAATTTATTTCAATATTTAGCTGGGTTAGCTAATGTGATTGACATGGGCTGGAAATCAGCCAAGGTGTGAATCAGCAGGTGTGTATCAATTGTAACCTGCTGGCTGTGATGGGTTGACCCTGACAAATGTGGAAATAACACCATATCTTAAATCAAATGCACTTTTGAGTCACATCCCTCACAAGCCAATCCAAGCTATGCAATGTAATATACACCCCATAGCCCAGTATCCTAACATATGTAAAAGATTCAGCACAAGCAATCAAACTTGATATTCACTTTGTGTCTTTTTATGAATGGGTTTTTAATGTATATGTATTTAAGAATAAATATTGTCGCTTCCTGGAAATTCCTTTTTAAATGAACCATCATCATTTATATTAGTACTTGACAGATTATACAAATGATTTCCACAACCTGAGTGTACTATATTCCTGTATTTATAATTTTGTTTAACTGTTTGTCAGTTGAAGAGGTAAGTACAGCTCGTTCGCAAAATGACATTTCAGCTGAGAATTCAAATGAAAGCATTGGTTAAGAACTTTGCAGCATATAAAGTAATACCTCATTATTTTCACATTCAGAACCATCATTTTGTAGCATTATGCGCTAAAGTAGAAAGTACAGAAGGTGGCCTACACACTTGTTTGTGATAGAGATAGCCAACTTGAGGTGAAAATGATAGTTATTCGTCTCAATAGCCATGGGGAGTGGCATGGAAACTTCTTCTTCTTTTCCTTTCGGCTTTTCCCTTTCAGGGGTCGCCACAGCGAATCAACCTTCTCCATCTAACCCTATTCTCTGTATCCTCCTCTCTCACACCAACTACCTTCATATCTTCTCTCACTACGTCCATAAATCTTCTCTTCGGTCTTGCTCTTGACCTCCTGCCTGGCATCTCCAATTCCAGCATCCGTCTACCAATATAGTCCCTAACCCTCCTCTGTACATGACCGAACCATCTCAGTCCAGCTTCTCTGACCTTCTCTCCAAAACATCTAACATGTGCTGTCCCTCTGATGGACTCATTCCTGATCCTATCCATCCTGGTCACTCCTAAAGAGAACTTCAACATCTTCATCTCTGCTACCTCCAGCTCTGCCTCCTGTCTTTTGTTCGGTGCCACTGTCTCCAAACCATACAGCATCACTGGTCTCACCACTGTTTTGTAAACCTTTCCTTTCATTCTAGATGATACTCTTATATCACAAAGAACCGCTGAAACTTTTCTCCACCCATTCCAACCTGCTTGAACACGTTTCTTTATCTCTTTTCCACACTCACTGTTGCTCTGGACTGTTGACAGGAAGTACCTGAAATCCTCCAACTTCTTGATCTCCACTCCCTGTAGCCTCACCATTCCACCCGGGTTCCTCTCATTCACACAGATATATTCTGTCTTGCTGCGACTAACCTTCATTCCTCTCCTTTCCAGAGCAAACCTCCACCGCTCAAGATTTTCCTCAACCTGTTCCCTGCTCTCACTACAGATCACAATATCATCTGCAAACATCATGGTCCATGGAGAATCCTGTCTAACCTCATCTGTCAGCCCGTCCATCACCAGAAGGGGCTCAAAGCTGCTCCCTGATGAACCTCCACCTCGAACTTCTCTGTTTCACCTGCAGCACACTTCACCACTGTCTCACAACCAGCATACATGTCCTGGACCAGTCTAACATACTTCTCTGTTACTCCAGACTTCCTCATACAAAACCAGAGTTCTTCTTTCGACACCCTGTCGTATATTTTTTCTAGGTCTACAAAAGCACAATGCAGCTCCCTCTGACCTTCTTTGTACTTCTCTATTAGCATTCTCAAAGCGAATACTGCATCTGTAGTACTCTTTCTAGGCATGAAGCCATACTGCTGCTCACAAATGCTGACTGCTGCTCTCAGTCTAGTTTCCACTACTCTTTCCCATAACTTC
>CAAKHD010003858.1:0-14981 GCA_901007705.1 Fistularia tabacaria
ACTGGAGTTCAGACGTGTGCTCTTCCGATCTAGTCGGGTGTGTGTGAGTGGGGGGGGTTCAACCGTCCGCGG
This sequence comes from Fistularia tabacaria, assembly GCA_901007705.1. NCBI lineage: Eukaryota > Metazoa > Chordata > Actinopteri > Syngnathiformes > Fistulariidae > Fistularia > Fistularia tabacaria. The sequence goes on from CAAKHD010003858.1 coordinate 73, forward strand.
GGAGGAACGAGTGACGGAAACAGAAGACAAGGGCAAAAAAAAGGCCTAAAAACAAACCCAAAAGTGTGAAAAAGCGTCGGAAAAAAAGAAATGGCGTGCAGAGAGAGGGTGAGTAGTCGAAGTGGGGAGGGGGGGGGTAAATGTCAGGGTGGAAAAAAAAGAGCAAAACAAGTGGAAAAAAGAAGAAAGAGAGCAAAATAAACGCAGCTGGTTGACAGTTTTCTGCTTTGTCTCTCTTTCTTGTGAATTTTCAGATTATTGCCGAGAATCCCCGTCTTACTGATTATTTTGTTTTTATAACAATTTATTAATTTTTTTAAATTCCATCTGCATTAACTGTTTATCACCTGTTTTCACCGGTGTATTTTTTGTTTTCAGACCCTCTGTCATTTTTTTTACATTTCTTACAGCTTATTTGAAAATATTTTGAATTTTGTGAATTTTTTTCATCATTTCTTGCTGATTTTTTGTTCTTTTTTTGTTTTTTGAGGGATATCTTTTTGGCTTAATTATGTTAAATTTTGAAAATTATTAATAATCATCTTTACCTTGTTTTTTTTGGGGCCGATTTCTATTTTATTTATTTCTCAACGCTCTGTATTCTTACCAATGTCAGGTGATTTTTGCTGATTTTAAATTGTCTTTTGATTACCAGGTGATTTGCCCGGTTTAAACCAAATTTTCTGCTGATTTTTTTATTTATTTTATTATTCATCCATTCATTAGCTTTACTGCTCTTGCATTCAGTCTCAAACCAAACAAGGAGGCAAACAACCACTCATGCACCTATTATTATTATTAGTAGTAGTATTATATTATAATATAATAATTATTATTATTATAATTATTTGCATCTTTATATACAGAACTTTCATGAAATGAATTATTTATTTTCATTTCTTTAAAGTCACATTTTTGGGAGATCACTTAAATTTCTCACCAATTTTATTTTTGTTTTTTACACATTGGAAACTTTCATTTCACAGGTTCTTTGCTTGGATCTCTGACGAGACATTTTTTTTTACTCATCAGAAGTTGACAAGAAAAATGACTAAAAGTCTCTGAGTCAAAGGTGTTTACGAGAAAAACGTCTCGCACAGAAGGGGCGGCGCCTCCATCCTTGGAGAAGGACGTGACATTCTCCTTCATGAGACAGATTTGCCAAGCCCGTCTGTTTATTCCACAGGCTTTGCTTGTGGCAACGCCTAGCTGGCTAACGCCTAGCTGGCTAGCGCCTAGCTGGCAAGTGCTGCTAGCAGCAGCTAGCATACGCGTACCCGCTCGGAGACATTGGGACTCCTTTGTCCTAAGGTGAGGACACGTCATCTAGGATTGACTGACGCAATCTCGCCTAAAGTTGTAGCAACGTGCTCGCTGGGCGCTAGCAAAGTAGCACTCATCTGAGGACACTGAGGGGTAAATACTACTACTACGATTATTATTATTATTAGTAGTAGTAGTAGTAGTATTGTTAGCGAGTTCGGGTACTTTCATGAATTTTCTCAAAAAATTGTTCAAACACATTTTTAGGGGCTCACTTGAATTTCTGACCAATTCAATTTAAAACATGTTCACATCCAAACCTTCAATTTCATATGTTCTTTGTCTGGATCTCTGACAAGACGTTTTTGTTTTGTTTTTTTACCTCTTTTACGTTTTTACGTACTTTTTTTCTTCAGAAGTTGACTTGAAAAGAAATAAAAGTCACTGAGTCAATGGTTTCTTACGATAAAAACGTCCCGCAAACAAGGAGTGGAGCCCCCGTCCTCGGATGAGGACGTGACATCGTCCCTCATTATACAGGTTCGCTGCACCCACTTTTTTATTTGACGGGCTTTACTGGCGCCGAGCTAACGTACGCGTACCCGCACGGGGACATCGTGAATCATCCGCGGTCGCATTTGTGTGTCAACCAGAGAAAGATCTGCAATCGCAGGAAGTCCTTAGTGTGAGGATATTGTCTCATCCACGTCAAGTTCTCTGGATTTCCTACCTTTTTTCGCAGTAAACCCTGCAACCCAGACAAAGTATGGCTTTATCTGGTTGTGTGATTGTGTTTCCATGGAAGAAGCCTAACCCGGTTCTTACTCATTTCTACTGCGAAGAATCAACGTCCAAGTCATGTTTCCACACTCAGGCACGCACACACACGCAGGTACACACACACACACATACATGCAAACACACAAACACACACACAGACATGCAAAGACACATTTACACAGACGCTTGTATACATATACACTGAAACACACATTTACACAGACATGCATACACACATATAAACACACACTGCATGCACTCACACACATGCACTCACACGCACATGCACGCAGATGTGCAGACACATATGCAAACACACTTGCAAAAACACATTTTCTCAGACACATGTATACAAATACACACATACACACATGCAAAAACACACACAATTACGGGCACACACATACACACACACACAAGTACATGCATTCAAATGCATGAACATCAGCACACACATCAACCCATATATACATGCACTCAGATACATGCACCCACACACACAAATATAGACATACAGCGCATGCAACAACATACACATGCAAACAAACATACACAAACTCAAGGACATTGACGCACATCAAGTATCATATGCAACAACACACACACACTCATTCATGTGAGCAGAAATGCAGACTCATGCACAGGCATACATATGTACACACACACACACACACACACACACACACACACACACGTGCATAGAAACCGACATATACATGCACACACACGCATACAGGCGCACACATATCAACACAACAACAACACAGAAATACTGTAAATGTTTTCTCAGGGGAACTTTGACACACATGCATACACACACACACACACACAAATATACAGATTCTGCACATGCACTCTCTCTCACACTCACACATGAAATTAATCATAAATGCTGGCACGTAAACTTGCATACACTTCAGCATGCACATTAGTTCGCAAACACACAAACACACACACACACACGCACACCCACATGCAATTAATCATACATGCTTGCCTGCAAACTTGCATACAATTTCACAAACATACACACACACTCATACACACACACACACAAAGACACACACCAGTCCCCCACTGGCTGATGTGAGATAGCGGAAGCTTGTTGAAGGTTCAGGCTAAAAATAACTTTGCAGCAAATTAACTCAAGGCTGGACTTTAGCAAGAATTAATCATTGTAGATAACAAATGAGATTATTTTGTCCTTGAAAAAGAAAGTTCAATCAAACTGATGATAAAAATTAAAAAAATAATAATTATCATTTCACAATCTAATCTCTACCTGTGCTGTGCGATCCCCAGCCAACATGGAGCACAAGTCTTGGTGCAACGTAACACAGGACGGGGGTTTGCACGTGCACAAGCACGTGCTCGCTGGGTTTCCGGTGTCGGAGAGTCTCGATTCCCCTGAGAAATGGTGACAGAAAGTATTATGATTAATATTATAGATATGGCACGACCAAAACGTATATTTATAACCATCCTCCTCATACAAATATAATAAATTCGAATAATCTGATTCATTGAAACAAGAAAGAGATACAATAAAATATTCACACTAAAGTCGGGATTATTTTTCTCCGGATTTTAAGACTTTATTTTTTTTAAATACATCCATAACATCCCATATTTTCCCTCAACAATGTTACTGCTATTCTTCTAATATCACCGTGATATTGTTCGATTAAATCATGACTGTTTCCATGCTGTTATAATTTTGTAACATATTGCATTGAGACTAAGAATAATATCATCAATAAAAGTGTTAATATCTTGAGAATAACATCTAAATAAAAAAGTCATGAAAAAATGGAATAATGCCAGAAAAAAATTGATAGTAGAAGAAAATATAGTTAAAATATCAGGAGAGAAAAGGCTGATCAGCTTAAATCAATAAAGTGGAAAAATATGAGAGAATAAAATCAAGACTTTTGTACATTATTTACAGTTTTTGGGGGGTTTGTGCAAAAATATAATGAAATGGGATTGAATTTGAGCAAATGGTTTAATCCGGCTCGCTGAGGAGTATTCATGATGTTGCGTCCAAACATGGTGAGTGGGTTGCGGTGGAGACAGGAGCAGCAAACTCCAGTACCACAGTTGAAGGATTTAGAAGGAAATGCCTGATTCCGGGAAAAGTTAGGAATTACAATGAGAGAACGTGACAGTTGATATACACTTTCACCAAAGTATCACCACGGAAACAGCAGCTCGCTATTATACAAAAACAATTTCAATATTTACCGTAAGGAAAATTATAAAAATAGAAACTAAATATTAAAAACCAACAAAAAATGAACAAATTTAAAATTGAAAAAAAGATAAAATAAAATTAAAAAAAACCCATCCGTCCAAAAAAATATACCAGAAAAATAATGTTAAATTAATTGACAAAGAAAATGAAGGAGGAATAAGTAGTTCTAGATGTAAATTATATTTAAAGAATTAGCTCATTTGAAAAAATAACGAAAGGACAGCAAAAAAATGTACAAATTGGTGAACATTTTAAAAATTACCCCTCCCATACCAGAAAAAGAATGTTAGATTAATTGACAAAAAGAATTTTAGAATCAGGAATAAGTAAGAATAAGAATTTTAAAAACGCATAATTATCTGTAAAATATAATCCAAAAATAATAAATTGAGAAATTTGTTTGAAATAAGAATGTATCTTTGAAAAGTTCTACTTCCGTTTTTTTTTTGTTTTTTATCGCCGACAAAGCTGCTCTCGCACTCGAGGGAGGAGCGAGTGGGCGCGTCCAAGCCCATCCAGGAAATGTCGGGAAATATGATCACATGATCCAGGTTTAGAAAAAAAAATGGTACCGGATTTACTTGTTCTGATCCAGGACCAGTTTGCTATGAACCAGGATATATTTATTTTGAATCAGAGTTTATTTATAATGAATTGAGATTTATTTATTGTAATCCAGGATTTGTCTACGAAGGTTTATTGATCCTGAACAAGGATTTAATTATTCTAACTCTGGATTTATCTATTTTGAATCAGTTTTTATTTATTCTGAGCCAGGATTTATCTATTCTGAACTAAGGCTTATCTATCCTGAACCAGGATTTAAATAGTCTGAATCGGGATTTATGCATTCTAAGCCGGAGTTTACTTATTCTGATCTTGGATTGATCTATCTTGAACCAGGGTTTATTGATTCTTATCCAGGATTTGTTAATCCTGAACCAGGGTTTATTTACTTTGAACCAGGATTTAATCATCCTGAACCAGGATTTATTTATTCCAAAACAAGATGGATTTATTAGGAATTACTATCTATCTATTCTACTCCAGGATTTAATTTATCTAATTTGATCCAGGCTTTGGGTTTTATTGATCTCAAGCATTTTCTGTCCAATAATCCTGGACAGTGAAAATAAAAGAGGATGTTTTATTGCTACAATAATTTTCAACAACAATAATATTTTCTAAAAAAAAAACAGGGGTTTTATTTTACTTAAAAATCGTTTCCTGTCATATTTTTAAACAATTTCCTGAAAAATGTTCCAAAATGCGTCCAGAATTTCTCCGTAAAGTTTTTTATCTCTCTGTCCTCTGGATAACGTGAAGCTGACGAAAAGGTTCCGGATGTTCCAGCCATCAGGTTCTGTGTTGCCATGAACGTCTATCCTCCCATTTGTCTTTGCAGGAGGAAGGACCCAAGGTCACGTGACCAAGAGGGAACCCGGAGAACCCTCCATGGGAGGGAAGTAGCAACCTTATGGAACCTCATACTCCAAGGATGGGGGGAGGAAGAGAAGTCTGATTGTCGCTCTTCATTCCTCCCCACCTGAACGGGAGTCTTCTATTCTGTCTTTGAGAACATGCCGCTTCTCCAGGACGTCAGAGCTCCTCCTCCTCGGACATATGACTATCCTTCCCTTGTTCCTGGTAGGGGGACAACAGGCGTCGACCTATCTCCTCCTGGGACAGGCGTAGGAGCGGAGAAGATGGGGACCTGTTACCAGGCAGAGGCCCCTCATGAACACTGCCACCGTCATCGTTTTCCCCCTTGCCACTAGTCATGTCCGCCAGACTCCTCCCTCCAACTGCCTGATCGACGTTTCCTGTGAAGGGGCTCAGTCCGAAGATGACAGTCCCTGGGTTGTGGACATGGACTGAACCTGCGGAGACACAAGAAACCGAGTCACTCCACTGCTGAGGTTCCCAATTGGACCTGAGTACACTACTATCCTTCCCCAACGGACCCCAGTCGTACCACCACCTGGGTTCTATATTTGTACCCAAGGCAGTCTACCAACTGGGTACTGTAAGAGATGCGAGTCACTCCACTGCCTGGGTTCTCAATCAGACTCAAGTCATCCCACCGCCTTGGTTCTTGGTTCTGTATTGTACCCTAGTCAGTCTACCAACTACGTACAGTAAGAGATGCGAGTCACTCCACTGCCCAGGTTCTTTATCAGACTCTAGTTGTTCCACTGCCAGGGTCCTCTTTACTGATCCGAGTCACCCCACCACTCAAGTTCTTTATGGACTCGTCCTTCTATCCTCTCTGTGGTGTTTCACAACCCGGGTTCTCTAACGGACCCCAGTCATACCACCACCCGGGTTCTGTATTGTACCCAAGTTGGTCTACCAACTGGGTACTGTGAGAGATGCGAGTCACTCCACTGTCCGGTTTCTCGATCAGACCCAAGTCATTCCACCGCCTTGGTGCTATGACTGACATGATTTGTTCCACCTCCCGGGTTCTTTATCAGACCCTAGTCATTCCTCCACCAGGGTACTCTTAACAGACACCAGTCATTCATCAAGCCAGGGACTTCTAACAGATCTGAGTCATTCTACAACCAGGGATCTCTAACATATCTGAATCATTCTACCTCCCGGGTTCTCCAAAAGACCCAGGTCGTTCCATCTCCCGGGTTCTCTTACTGCCCTCAGATGTTCCACTGCCCCGGATTTGTATTAGACTTGACTTGTTCCACTGCCGTGGTTCTCTAACGGACCCCAGTCATTCCACCACCGGGGGTCTCGATCAGACCTAAGTCGCTCCACCGCCCACGTAGCACAAAACACGGCCCAGGTTCTGTGTTGTACCTGAGTCATTCCACCAACTGGGTGCTTACACAGACAAACAACCTTCTACTTCCGAGGTTCTCTAACAGACTGGAGTCACTCCACTGTCTGGGTTCTCTGTCAGACCCGAGTTTTTCCATTTCCCGGGATCTTTATTGGACCCGAGTCGCTGCTGCCCGGGTTCTCCAGCTGATGCGAGTCTTTCCACTGCCAAGGGTCTCGAACGGACTTAAGTAAATCCACCACATGGGCTCTCTATTGGTCCCAAGTCATTCAAGGGTTTGTTCTCGGTTTCTTTGTTTTTTTCTTGTTAATCTTTTAGCTCCTTCCTTTTTCTGTGAATAAAAAGGTGGAAATTTCTACTGTACAATTTTTCCCCTCTGTGATTTTTATTATTTCCTGTGAATTTCAAGACCTTCACTCTGAATATCAACTCATGAATGTTTCTTCTTGCCAATTCTTGTAAATGTTTCCAGCCCGTCCAGATTAAAGGGTCAATGCTCACGTCAGCTAATCATTGTTTCATTTACTGCACATTTTCTGCTAACTTTACTGCTTCGTTTTCATATCTTTAAACTTTCACGGATATTTTTTAATACTGATAAACTTCAACATTATTATTTTCATTGTGATGAATTTGACAAGAAATTGAATTAATTTTGAAATATTTTGTGTGTATATACATTTATATATCTATCTACATATATGATTAATTTCTTGTCAAATTCATTGAAAAGTCTTTAGTTGGCTTGTAATAAATAGAACCTTGTTCAAGATTTTAAAAGACCCTTTCAGGATAACTAAATCCTGGTTCAGAGTAAATAAATTCTGGTTTAGGGTTCATTACAATAAATCAATCCTTTTGCGTGATTAATAAACCCTGGCTTTGAATAAATAAACCCTGATTCAGAATAAATCAACCACGGTTCAGGATGAACAAATCCTGACTCAGAATAATGAAACCTGGCTCAATATAAATAATCCTTAGTCATGAACAAGTAAATCCTGGTTTACAGTAAATTAAACCTAGTTCAGGATAAATGGATCCTGGTTCAGAATAGACAAATCCTGATTCAGAATAAATCAACCCTGGCTCAGAATTAATCAATCCTAGCTCAGTATGAATAAATCCTGACTCAGAATAATGAGGCTGGCTCTGTATAAATAATCCTTGGCAATGAATTCATAATTCCTGATTTCAGAATAAATAAATCCTGATTCCGAATTAATCAGCCCTGGTTCAGAACTAATGAATCCTGGATCAGGTTAAATAAATCCTGGTTCAGAATAATGAACCTTAGTAAATATAAATAAACCTTGGTTATGAATAAATAAATCCTGGTTTAGAGTAAATAAAACCTAGTTCAGGATAAATAGACGCTGGTTTGGAATACACAAATCCTGTTAAAACATTTCTCAATCCCAAATAAGTATTAGTCATCTCCTCTTCAAAATAAATATATCATGGTTCAGGATAACTTAACCCTGGTTCAGATTAAATACACTCTGGTTTAGGGTTTATCACAGTAAATAAACCCTTGCTCAGGATAAATAAACCTTGGCTTTGAATAAATAAGCCCTGATTCAGAATGTATAAATCCTGGCTCGAGTTAACTAACACCTGGTTAATGATTTTTTCAGGGTGCACAATGACAGTGGGATTTCTGAGTCCGAACTTTAAAGATAGGTTATTTTTTCCCAGTTAGAAGTGTGGAACATGGGCTGGGCAGAACCTGGGATGGAAGCAAATATTCTTGGAATCCTGGACTGAGATCTCGCGGGTTCTCTGGGAAACCCGAACAAACGCCAGCCTGTTGTTTGTTTTTTTGGGGGGAGGGGGGCGCTGAAAGGGTTAAACACTGGTATTTGAAATATTTACCCAGAGTGGCGGCTGAGAGCGGCGGCGTTGGCACACTGGAACACTGAGGGTCACCATAGAAACAACAGATCGAGTGGCTCGGGTTGGCACTCGGGTCACTTTGTCCCTGGGAGAGGAAAAAAAACGATCGGTCAGTTCCAGGTGAGCGGAGAGAAACAACATGGCTGTCGGTGGCTGAGGAGTCTGACTCACCGTGCGGTGACGCTTCGAGGTGTCTGGAAAAAAAAAAAGAAAAGCGATTAATCGGATAAATCGTGGGTTCTATCACCGATCAATGAAGAGGAGCACTTTCGATTCTGACATTCAAGATTTTAAAAGACCTTGTCCAGGATAAGTGAATCCTGGTTCAGAGTAAATAGATCCTGGTTTAGGGTTCATTACAGTAAATAAACCCATATTTGCGGTTAATAAACCTTGGCTTTGAATGAATAAACCCTGATCAGCATAAATAAATCCTGATTCAGAATAAACCGACACCTTGGTTCATAATTATTAAATCCTGGTTCATAATGAATAAATCCTGGTTCAGGATGAATAAATCCTGACTCAGAATATTGAACCTTGGTTCAGTATAAAGATCTCGTTGATGAATAAATAAATCTAAATCTCAAAACTAAGCAGGTCATCAGTCCAGCTTAACATCATCTCCATGGGGTTGTTCTGGCGAGCTTGATTCCGTGTCGCTAAGCATAATTAGCTAAGCATCAGAGCCGTCCGTGACCGAACGAGGGCTGTTTAACAGAAACCGAGGACCCGATTTTGAACTTCCAGGTCTAGAAATCCTTGTCTGGACTAAAGAATCATCAGAAGCTAATAATTAGCAGAAGGATTGATTTTGTACGTTTTGTTTGGAAGTTTCAAATTTGACTTCATGCTGGTTTATGTTCTATAAAGAGAGAGATTTTCATCATTCATTCACGGATCACGTTTGCGAACAGGCCGAGAAAAGAAACTTACTTCGCTTGAGCCAGTTGTCCTTTCTGGAGCGACAGAAGTACACTAGCATCACCACGGCAACCATAGTGACCAATGAACACAAGGTGGTGACCAGCCAGACAATGGACCGCTCATCTGTGTTACACAAAATACATATTCATCAGAAATAATTATATTATTTATTAATAGTAATAATAATAGTAATAATAATAATAATAATAATAACAATAATAATAATAATAATAATGATGATGATGATAATAATAATAATAATAACAATAATAATAATAATAATAATAATAATAATAATAATAACAACAACAACAACAAAGACGATATAATTATAACAAGAATTTTCAGAAATTCAGACTAATGGTTTAAAATACACATTAAAATGAACAAATGCAGACTTTATTTTGAAAATCCAGCACATTTCCTGCATGTCTGACTTCCGAGCGTCGCTTTCTGTTGTTTTTTTTCCTCTCACCTTTTTTTCCTCCCAAGATATCCAGATGATGGCTGCAGCTGTTGGACACACGATTAATAATCAAAATCAGATCAGATATAGGTGTGATAATCAGTAGGAAACTGACTCATGGAAGATATCCAGGTGTCAATTCAGTGTTTTCATTATTAATCATATTATGAAAAAAATTGGGGTGACAAAAAAACATGTGTGACAGACCTTGGAGACTGGCAGCTTGGGGAGGAAGAACTGCTTTGCCCGGAGGGAGGAGCCTTTATATCCACTGTAACACAGAGGCGAGCAAAGATCGGCGTCAAATAATTTTTAAGGTCACGAAACCTCTGCTCATATTTTTGGTTTTTTTCTGCAGCTCCCAAACAAACACTAATAACGCTGCCGAACTCCATTGCAAAAACTGGTGTTTCTGCACGCCAGCCGCCGATTGGTAGGTTGTTGATCTCAACATTTTCAGTGATGCTTTTACCAAAAACAGCGTCACATTTGCCGCCAGCAAAGGCGCCAGATTTAACGGTGATTGTTAATCTTGAGTTTTGCTGATGCTGCTTGCCAACGAAAAAAAAAACCTTTCCATTTTTTTAAATGCCTATTTTTAAAGGAGAGTTCTGCTTTGTAGATTGAAATACATATGTAAAAGATGTTATATATATTTTTTTAATTATACTGATATAATATATACTAATCTTATGATTATACCTCTATGAAAACACAGTTTGTAACCCTGCATTTCTTTCCCTAAAGTAGGATAGAAGGTGCGTTGAAGGCCTGGCATGTAAAATGATGCAGCTTTATCATTGAATTACATTTGGAAAAGACAGATTTTACATGGGAAATAATGGGATTAATGGCGGTTCCACCATACAAATTATTGTAAATCAACTTACTAACAATGAATAATATTGAATACAGTAATAATATAATATTCTTTATCCATACTGCTTAGCCTGCATTCACAGACGTGTCATTTATTTATTTCATTACATTTAAATGCGTGCAGCCTCTGGAAAGCGGATGTCATATAACTCGGGGGCGCCCCCTGCTGGGGAGGGCCTGTCACTCGGTTATTTACCCCCGTGGATGCTGTCGCATGTTCTGCAGTTCCCGGAGAACAGGTCGGTGTCGGTGCAGATGAAGCCGTCCTTGCATTCGCAGCGGAGGTTGGACGTGACGTTGCAGGGCCACACCTCCTTCTGATTGAATTCTAGGATTAACGAGAAATCACCAAAATCAAGAAAAAAATTTATATCTTAAGAAAGGTTAAATGTATTATGAATGATCTGGAACACTTGAAAAAAAGATGTGAAATTAATAGTTGGGGAAAAAAAAGCACAGGAAACTGTGAGAATGAAGGAAGGTGTTCATAAATGATTCTCAGGAAATTATGTTAAATTAAAAAAAAACAAAAAAACATGAATTTATCGAAATTTTTAGAACGAGGAAGATCTGGAATTCCATCCATCCATCCATCCTATCTCTACCGCCTATCCAGGAGCGGATCGCTGGGGCAGCGACCGAAGCAGGGAGGCCGTGACTTCCCTCTCCTTGGCCACTTGGTCCAGCTCTTCGAGGGGGATCCTGCAGCGTTCCCAGGCCAGCCTAGAGACATAGTCCCTCCAGCGTGTCCTGGGTCTTTGCCGGGGCCTCCTCCCGGTTGGACATGCCCCCAGAATACCTCCTCTGGGAGGCCTCCAGGAGGCATCCTGACCAGGTGTCCGAGCCACCTCATCTGACTCCTCTCTACGTGGAAGAGCAGCGACTCTGCTCTGAGCCCTTCCCGGCTGGCTGAGCTCCCTATCTCTAAGGGAGAGCCCGGACACCCTGTGGAGAAAGCTCATTTCAACTGCTTGGATCCAAGACCCACAGCTCCTGAGGGTAGGATCACAGATCATGCCCTCCTGACGCCCTCAAAATCCGCTTGTCGACCTCCCGTTCTATCCTTCTCTCACTCATGAACAAGATCCCGAGGTACCTGAACTCCTCCATTTGAGACAGGACCGCCTCTAAAACCCGGAGTGGGCACTTACCCCGGTTCCATCTAAGAACCTCGGATTCCACAGCAAGAGCTGGAGATCACAATCCGATGAAGCCAACAGAACCACATTGTCCGCAAAAAGATGAGACCCCATTCTGAGATCGCCAAACCGAATCCCCTCGAGACTCTGGCTGCACCTAGAAATTCTGTCCATAAAAGTTATGATGAACAGAATCAGTGGAAAAGGACAGCCCTGACAGAGTCCAACCCTCACTGGGTACGAGTCCCATTTACAACCGTCAATGCTCTGGCAACGAGCTTACAAGTATAGAACAGCCTTTATTACAGAGTTTGGTACTTCCGCAGGCCCCCCTCCCCACATTGGATTCCCCATAGGACACGGTCCAGTGCCTTCTCCAGGTCCACAAATCACATGTAGACTGGCTGGGAAAACTCCCATGCACCCCTCAAGGGCCCTGCCGAGGGTATTGAGCTGGTCCACTGTTCCAGGGCCGGGACGAAAACAAAAGTGCTCATCCTGGATCCGAGGCCCAACAGCCCGTCGGACCCCCCTCTCCAGCACCCCTGAGTAGACCCTTCCAGGGAGGCTGAGGATCCCCATGTAGTTGGAGCATACCCTCCAAACCCCATTTTTGGAGAGGGGGTCACCACCCCAGTCCGCCAATCCAGCGCCAGTGCCACTAAAGGAGCTTTTTAACTACCTGGCAACTTCAGCCCCGAAAATAGGAGAGTCCACCCCAGAGTCCCTTGACTCTGCTTCCTCGTTGGAAGTCCTATCGGTAGGATTGAGGAGGCCTTGGAAGTATTCCTTCCACAGATCCACAACGCCCCAGATGGAGATCAGCAGCTCACCATCTCCGCTGTATACAGTGTTGATGGCGTACTGATTCCCCGTCCTGAGCCGCCAGGTGGCTTCATGGCTTAACCGAACTCCTTATTTGGAGTTCTTGCTTTTCTGGAATTAATCATTGAAATCGTGAACAAATCTAAAAAACAATATGAATTAATCATTGAAATTGAGAACAAACTAAAAACCAAATTTAATTAATCGCTGAAATCATGTACAAATCTCAAAAACAAAATTAATTAGTCGTTGAAATCATGAAGGAATCTGAAAAACAAAATTGATTAAGGGGTTTGTTTAATAATGAAGGGGAGTTTTCGTAAATGAAACAAAAAATACTGAAACGCACATGAAATAGTCATAATTTTAAATAAGGCGGAAGAATTAAATAACAACATGGGAAATAGATGTCATTGAAGAATTATAAATTAATAAATGAGGCAGTTCCCTTCTTAAAAGATAGATAGATAGATAGATAGATAGATAGATAGATAGATAGATAGATAGATAGATAGATAGATAGATAGATAGATAGATAGATAGATAGATAGATAGATAGATAGATAGATAGATAGATAGATAGATAGATAGATAGATAGATAGATAGATAAATAACCCAAGACAACAAGGAGTCATAAAAATGTTAAAGAAAGTTGTTCTGGAATAAACCAATGTGACATATGTGTCACATATGCGACACGTGACAACGTGACAAGTAAATCAAAATAAAAATATCAGAATAAAACAAAATTAAGGGGGCAGCTCCTTAAATTGAAAAAAAAACACAGCATGAAAAACTAAAGCACAGGCGGAAATAAGAAATAAAAAGGAATCAGGAATGAGTTTCAAATATTACATATCAAATAATATTGAATGAAAGATGAATCTAGCTTAAAACAATGAAAATCATTTGAAAAAATATTTTTTCTTAAAAAAGAAAAAAATCTGGAATAAATCCACAAAATCAGGAATGAATCTAAAAAAAATAATAATAATAAAAATTAGAAAATGGTCAAAGTCTGAAAAAGGATGAAGCCGTGACGAGGCCCAGCCCGGCAGAGTCACACCTCCGAGGGATGAGGTGACGGAGGGGGAAGAGGGTTCTGCGAAACACAACCAACCGCAGAACGTGAGGAACACCTGAGTCAGAGCTCATGAAGTCGTCCGAAAGACGGTTAACTGAGCCAGGAACGCAAAATAAATACCACCGAGACGAACTCTGACCCACTCAAAAACAACGTTCCAGAAAAAAAAAACAACAACAAACGTCACAAAATACACTGAAAATCGCTCAATAAATCAGTTGAAACAAACCCGTACATACAGCATGAACCGAAGTTCATGCTGTATGGGGATTACCTGATCTGCAGTCGCTGTAGCAACGATGACAGGTTTCTTCACTGTTCATTTTAGTCGTGAAAAATCCACGCGAGCACGGACGACACTGGTTGCACGACTTCATGTACTGACCTGACAAACACACACACACACACAAGCGCGCAATGTTTTACATCAAGTCTCGGGGGCAACAGCGCAACAACAGGCGGAACGTTCCACCCTGACTCACGACGACTGTTCTGGTTCGCCGTTTCAATCAAAGGCCCATTTGATGTGATCTTCAAAGAAACCCTTGGGGATCGAAGAGGTGATCCTCCGATCGCATCGATGAGTCATTGATCA
>CAAKHD010003858.1:15001-25744 GCA_901007705.1 Fistularia tabacaria
GATGATCAGATCGCGTCGATGAGTCATTGATCAACTGATTACCTGGCCTTGGGTGTAAAATTACGGTAAGCTGCTAGAGATCATTACCGAGACGCAATGTTCTAATTGGGATCGGAAGAAAAAATATTGAATTCAGTTTTTTATTCATTTTTTTGATCGTTGTTTGATTTGAGATCAAAGACTTTGAACTAAAACCTTTGAACTAAATTCAGTTTGTAACAACAATAACACGAATAACAATATTAAGGTGAATATTTATTATTATCACTGCAATAGTAGTTGTTATGACTACTGTAATAATAACATAATATTTTCTATTATTTCATTTTTATTTTTTGTAATAGTATTAGGTAGTGTTATTTTCCATATTATCTTAGCAATTTTGTGGTTGTCTGATGAATCGTTCAAATAGTATCATGAGTATTGGAAGTATTAGTTAGCAGTAATGACAGCCGAAGAAACTGTTCATGTATATTATATATATTATATATACTGTACATAGTAATTACTGAAGAAGAAGTAGTACTACTACGACTAGTAGTAGTAGTAGTGGTAGTAGTAGTAGCAGTAGTAGTAGTAGTGGTAGTGATAATACATAAAAGCAAGAAAATAATTTTGTATGTACAGTTATCACTTCTCGCAGTAGTATCAGTAGTATTAATAAGATGAGTGTCAGTAAGCAGTACTGACAGTATTAGTAGGAGAGTATTATAACAATGGAAGAAAATACCAGCTAAATTACTATAATAATAATAATAATAATAATAATAATGATAATTTACTGTGGAAAAAACTTTTTTATCTAAAATTGAAAAAAAATATACATTTGAAAGTGCAAATACACATTTTTGTATTTTTTTTCCTATAAATTTGAATTTCAAAGGAATACAGAAGAAGAAGAGGAAGAAGGAAGTTCTTGTGTTTGTAACCCTCACCTGGTGGACACATTCCACAGCCAGGGCTTTCCTGATGGAGGGTGGGACCTGTCTTCACCTGTCAATCATCCAACAACGGCGGGCAGATTCAATACCAAGGTTTCAGATCAAGAGCATCACTCTTTCATTTTTCCTTTCATCCATTCATTCTTTCATCCATTCATTCCCCATCTACCTGATGAGGGAGGGGATTTTATTTTACTTTTTTTTTCTTTTATTTCTGGCCCTTTTGGTGATTTTCTATAATATTCTGCAGATTTTCTCATGGAATTATTATCAAATTTCTGTATTTTCTTCAGTGAATTTCTCCGTATTTCATATTCATTTCTTAAAAATTCTCATGGGAATAGCTGAATTTTGAGGAATAAAACAAAGATTAACCTGCAGAGTGACATCCAATCATAGCAGATGTACTTGTCCTGTTGCCAGGCAACCCCCGCCCCCTGACCCCTATTGCTGGCACCCACCCCACCAAACTGAAAATTATCTTCAGTCAATACACAAATTTTGACATAACAATTACTATATGTGTCATTACATAATGTATTTACTGTTTTTAAATCATTAAATTTATAATATTATAAAAATGTGTTTTTCAATGAAATGTTTTCACAGTTTTGTTGAGTTTTATTCAAACAGAAAAATCTTCCGGAAAGATCTCAAGGTCATTTCTTCCTCACTTTAACAGAAGTTTTTTAAAATTTTCAGTGAACTCTCAGTAATTTTACCGTTCTTTTTCCCACAGACCACATTTCTTTTTTTTTATCGTTTCAAGGTATTTCCTGTCGACCCGACCCGTGACATTTCTGCCTCCTTTCCAGTATCTTTTTAGCATAAAAATTCAAATAATTTATCCAAGTATTTCACACACACACAATTTTGGAGGCATGATGAAGAGTTTTACCTCAGGAAGAGCGAGCAGCAGCAGCAGCAGAATCGGCGGGGTGAAGATGAGGTTGGAGGCCGCCGGACTCATCCTGCTTCGACGCGGTAGAAAATTAAAAATGAAACAAGAATCCTCTTCGGACGCCGTGAAGCCTCTCGGTGTCTCGGAGGTTGTTTCTTCGCTTCTCCGTCTCACTCCATTCTTCCTGTTTGTCACACTTTCCTACCTGGGTCCGACCCCGACCCCACCCCTCCACCCCCACCGCTGCAACCTCAACTTCCTGCCGGCGGCGTACTCCGAATTGCCGCTTCGACGCTTCCTGCTTTCGATGTATGACAGTGTGTGTGTGTGTGTGTGTGTGTGTGGTCGCGGGTTCAAATTCAGCCCATGGCCCCGCCCCCCCTTCTCCCTGACTGGTTGTTCCATTGCGCATTCTGTCTGCGGTGATAACACAGAGAAGAGCCCCAACCCCCCCCCAAAAAAAAAAAAAACGGCGAGCTAATTCCGTCTGAGAGGTTTTCTTGAAATCTGATTGGCTCAGAACCCCCACCACCACACTGACACACACACACAGGGCCTGGACCCGTTGGCCAATCAGAGTGAGGGAACACCTGGCGCAGCGGCACACCGGAGAGCAGTGATTGGCTGGATGAGGCTCAACGCCAGGAAAATTTTTGCCAGTTGGTTTAAAAATCTGTTGAAATGGACCGTACCATTCTTAGCCGGGGGGGGGGGGGGTGAACAAGCGTAAAGCCTAAAAACAAATGTGAATTCTATTTCTATTTGATTGATGCGTTTAAAAAAGTGACGGATCGAGCGAAAATTGCACGAGCATTCAAATCGCCGGCCATTTTTGTCGTTTAAAGTGTCAGAGAGCATTGTAGTTTACAAATAAGAGATTCGTTTGTGAGTTTGGACTTTAACCTTTCACACAACAAGCTGCTAGCTAGTTAGCATGCTTGCTAGCAAAGTGCTAACACTGTATGCCTTATTCATTTCCCCTCGAAAATCAGTTAAATGAATATTACAAACATAAATATTATTACAAAATTATAATTATCATTATTATTAATGGATTTGAATAATAATGAACTGGAGGAAAGATGAAGCAGCAAAGTGACATCAAATCGCAACAGACTTGTCCTGTTGCCAGGCAACCTGCTCCCCCCAGCAAACTGCACATTATATACTGACCCATAAACACCTTTTTTACATTATATATTAAGATTAAGATTAAGACAGTAACTTATTGATCCCAATCGGGGAAATTCCTTTGTCGCAGCAGCGCAACAAAAACAATATCAATAAATAGCCTAAATATAAATAGGAGAGACAATTAAAAGACAGAAAGTCAAAAAAAAGTAAATAAATATAAAGATAGACAAATAAACAGCAAGGGTGAGAGAAAGGGAAAGAGAGGTAAAAATAATTGGCGCTGCTGCAACTGGCTGCCGTCTTCCAGCGCCATCTTGAAAAAATGTGTTCTTACATAATATAATTACAGTGTTTCAATCCTAAAATGTGTTATAAGCCTTAATTCATAGAGGAAAACTGTAAATGTAGTCATTACGACAGTTAGGGACAAACAGCGGGGCTTCTCCAGTGCATCTTTTATTATTGTTCAAACTTCAGCATGAAAACACACACACACACACACACACACACACACACACACACACGCAAACTGCTTTCACGCCAGGCCTACGCGATGGTATTTCGACGAGGGTTTCCTATGATCACAACCCCAGATGTGTGAAATCATACACACACAGACACACACGCACACACGTGCACATGCACACAAACACACCTGACTGACCTACTCCAGCGGTTTCTAGAGAAAGTAATGATATAATCCTTCCTTCCTTCTTGCTGCGGTCTTCACACACACACACACACAAACACACACACATATATATATTTATATTTATATGCTAGTAGCTGAATTTCTTACATATCCCATCTAAGCCCTCACAACATCATTTTCAGAGGCACCGCCCCGTCCCCGAGACGAAAAAACACACTTTTTGAAGGTTACAAACCCAGACGTTTGGCGATAAAAGTACAGAAACTGGTGCGTCTTCGCTTTTTTTACGGTGCGGTTTCCCAAAATGAGCTGTCGACGTTCTGCAGTTTTTTGTTTTTTTTTCTTGTTTTCTTTTTTCCACTTGACGTTTTTCCTGCTAATGGTTTTGACGTCTTGGGGGCCTCTATACTTTTTTCTTTTCGGGCTTGAAGCGTTCTTTTTTTTTTTTTGCATTCCGCTGCTGAATTTCCTTGCAGTGATTGTTATTGATTAATTATTTACTTTAATTTAATTATTTCAAACATATTCTACCCGGCGACAGACCAACGGAGGCCTTCATTTAAACCCCGCAGGGTTTCCCACAGCCCAGTTTAAGGTTGGTTATCTCCTTTAAAATAAAATAAAAAAAATTTAAATAACACTCTCACACCGATATTCTCATCCACACACCCAGAAACACACAAACACACACAAGGTGCGTCAAATAAAACTACAGGCGGTTTGTTTTGATGACGCACGTGTCAATATACTGATGATGTCCTGGTGTTTATCAACGGGTCTGAGGTGACTGCAGTGGACGAAGCGTTTATTTTGGCGGCGAGTCTTGTTGAAAGGTCTCGAGTCGCGTGGAAACTCCCGTTTCGTATTTGCAGATGTGTTATTACACGCTTATAGGCAAGTGCTGATTGTATCGCTGCTGTTAAGAGGCTCAAAAGTAGCTTGGTTGTATTTACATCCGTCATCTCGGCGGGCAGTTGCCGCTTCGGTCGCCGTGGGAGACATCCCGTTTTTTCGTTTGTTTTTTTTTCTTTTCTTTTCACGCCTGCGGTACTTTGGCACTGAAAAGGGGGTTCACGAGAAATACGGCGTTATGATCGGTGCCTAAGTGCGACGCGACCTCGTCCGCGGCTTGGAAAAGACCAGATGATCAATCAATAAATAAAATAAATAATTATATCAATTGGTTAAATATCAATGTCAAGGTCGCCGTGACCCTCAAAGGTGATATTTTGCGAACAGAGAGCCCCCCCTTCGAGGCTGTTCGGGGGTGACTTTCTCCGTCGCCACGGCAATAAAACACCCTCCCTTCTATCCAATCAGGAGCCGGCGTTGTGTCGCAGCTCCAGTTTGCGCAAGGGATGATTTACGGCCTCCTCCGGCGCTGACTCTGCATCTGTCAGGCGGTTAAAAACGCTGAGTCGTGATAAACGCCCGTAAACATCAACCAAACAGCCAATCGATCTCTTGGCAGCGCCGAGGGACTGGCAACGCCCCGCTTCCTGTTCGTGGCGGGAGTGACAAAGTGACGAAGGTGAATGCGGAGACGAGAAGACGAACCTCGAAGGTTCTCTGTGTTCTCCTGGCTGGGTTTTCTCTAGCGGTCCGAAAAACGGGTGTGTTGAAGACTGATTGTCCTGACGTGCGAATGAGACATCGAATGGCCGGACGTCTCCGGATGTGATTGACAGGTGGCCCGTCCATGTACAACCCCGCCTCTCGCCCCGGAGTGAGCCGAGATTGGCTCCGGCCTCCCTCCGCCGCGACTCAATAAATGAAACGCATTCAACTCATAAGAAAAGACAAGAGGTATATAAAAAAAAGAACTACAATCCCCAGAATGCATTGCGAAGGACAACTCTTCCCGCCGGTCCTCTCCTTCACATCAAGTTACGGCAAACTAATGTACATTGACTGTTCCATCGGGGTGGTTCGGTTCGGCGGCGGAGACGCCGGCAGACGACACAAGAGGAGCCGCTGGCGCCGCCGGTTTCACCCCGACAATTGTGGGTGATGAAGTGCAAACCTCGAAAACAGGCCCGGCTGCCAACTGGCAGGACTTCCGGCTTCGTTTGCGATCAGTCGCGCTTTTGCGAGTCACAGTGGGGTAAAACGGCGGAGGTTTTTTTTCCTTTTTTTGTTTTCAACTTCCTGGCCCCTCATTGGACGATGGGCTCTGTGGAACCCCGACTCAGAGGCAAACTGTCCCGGGCGGAAACATTGATGTCATTAGGCTTCAGGTGCGCAGGTGTCGTGCAGTGGTTGGACGCGGCGTAGGTCCCGCCGCCGCCCTCCTGTCAGGACCTGCCGGCGCCCGAGGAGGTCGAGGAGGAGGAAGGCGGGGAGGCGGAGCTCCTGTCGCTCTCCCTCTGTTCGCCGTCCTCGCCGGCAGGTGGCACCGCGGAGTCGCTGCAGGAGACACAAGGGAGGTCAGACAGAACAATCGATGATGGAGAAACTACAAATAGGTCTGTTGTGGGCAAACAGGAAGTGGTGGGAGTCGCTCTTATGGTCACATGATGTAAACAAAGGACTGGACTTCCAGGTATACTCTTCCCCTAGCCTTCCACTGCTAACATCTTGCTTGGCCCTCGGCTTCGTGAATAGAGATAAAAAATTAGCCAAGATGTCGTCGGATGCTATTCATTAGCAAATTGCCAACGTGAAGTTCTAAAAGTTCTCAGCAGCAGGGAGAAGTGGGTCTTTCCATTGGTCGGGACTCTCAGACACCTGAGTCTGAGTGCTGTGGGTCTACAGCACAAATGGTTGGCGCCATACATGTAGTCCCAAGGCTGAGCCACTGGGGGACATTTGCCCCCTTCTGCGCGCATGCAACCTTCTAAACTTTGGTTCGACAATTTTTGTCCAGCAACCCATTCAAGCTGTTCCCTCCCTGAAAATACTGGTGGAGAAAGTTTTTGTCTTCATTCTGCCGGGCGCTATGACCACATGGCAGCTTTCTTTTACACCCTGAGGGGATCTGGAGAAGAACATACCAGGGTTGCAGAGGAAAGAAAAACCAGCGGAGCAGAGAAACGAGGAGGAGACAACGGAGGCTTACAGAGAAGAGGAGATTAGCCAGGAGTCAGACGGAGTACCGGGTGTACAGTCTAATGTGCTTTACAGAGACATGTCTGCACCACGGACTTCCCGAGGACAATGTCTCCATCGATGACTTCCTGACTGCCCGGGCAACAGAGACACTGGTAAGCATAAAGGATAGGGGCTTGCCATTCCAGTCAACAAGTGGTGCAATCCTGCTCAATTAGCCATCAGAGCGTATCTGTAGCTCTGACATTGAACTGATAGCTGTTGGTCTCCCTCTGTATTATCGGCCATGGGAGTTCTCCCATGTTGTGATGGTGACGGTTACAGACACAACACCCGTGCGCCTTCATTGCTACCTTGGGTGACTTTAGTCATGTCACCATTGACAAAACAACTGCCCAACTTCCTTCAGTATGTGAGCTGTCCCACCAGGATGGGGAGAGGACCCTAGACTTGCTGTATGCTAACGAGAAGGATGCATATCGCTCCTCTCCCCTCCCCCCCGCTAGGCAGGTAAGCTCACAATCTGGTACACCTCAGCCCCTCTTATGTGCCTCTGCTGATGAGCCAGCCTGGAGTCCCCATACTTTATTGATCTCTTTATTGAGCAATAAAGTATTCTGATGTATCGAGGTTTGTCCGACCTTCTAAGGTCGTCACCCTGGTGGTCACGCCACCAAATTACTTCCCAGATGGTCTGTGGGGAAGGGGCGGGATGGTACCTGTCTCCCGTCTGGGTGATGAGCCTCCTGCAGGTCTCCATCTGGACATCTAGGCCTCTCTTCATGGAGCACATCTCCATGTACTCATGCAGGTGGCGGTTCATGTCGCTCTTGGCCGTGGCGAGTTCCAGCTGGAGAGGGAAACCAGGACGTGGATTGTTTTTTTCCATGATAGAACAGGAAGTGAAGACATACGGGGTAAAACCAGTCATTGGACACTGGCCGGTCAATCTTCATTTCACCATTACTCAACTGTCCTCATATGTGGACATTCCACATCGTATTCTCCGCGCCTTGTACCTTCTACCACCTCTTTTCAACTCTGCTTTGGAACGTACTACCGGTGGCCATGACAAACAACAGCCATCGGCATAGAACCAATCGTTAGTCTTCCTGGTCCCGACGGCAAGTACACAAGACTCAAAAGGTACTCGCAAAAACTACATTTTTTGACAGACGGTTTGACAACAAGCTGCAGCACGGCCAAGCAGGAAGTCCCCGTTCGATGACATCAGGACTTATTAGATAATTCTGATATGCTCATATTGCCATCAACCCATCATCCCCCGTAGGAGGACACGCATGTTACTGATTCCAGGGATACTGCCTGGAGCCAATCCCGGGCAACATTTGGGCAAGAGGTGGGGTTTAAGCGGGTAGAGGCACCCAACATTTCAAACCTTTGGACAATTCGAATTCTCTGATGAACCTGCTGGCTGTTTATTTTTCTTGGAAAGAACCTGGAGAGACCACGGGTCAGAACCGGGAAGACTTTTTGCCCGTGACCATGACGATCAGCGTGCAAGGATAGTTTTCCACCATTTTTTGGTATTCTGAGACAATCTAAGCAAACCCGGGTCCCTGGAGGTCAACATCTTTAAATACAATGGAACCTTGACTTACAAGTACCCCAACTTAAAAGTTTTCTGAGATTCAAGCCGTTGCTCAGTCAAATTTTTCTCCTCGAGATACGAGCCCAGATCTAAGCTAGCAGCGAGGAGGATGACCATTTGGCACAGACGTGGCTGCCACTGTCTGTGAGGTGGCTTTTAAAAACAGTCAGACATGTCATCTGCTTTTAGGTAGCTGAGCAAAAATCTCAACAAAAAAGTTTTCGACTCGTCCATGAAGAGATGGAAAAGTTGTTATTG
This sequence comes from Fistularia tabacaria, assembly GCA_901007705.1. Taxonomy (NCBI): domain Eukaryota; kingdom Metazoa; phylum Chordata; class Actinopteri; order Syngnathiformes; family Fistulariidae; genus Fistularia; species Fistularia tabacaria. The sequence continues at coordinate 23,548 of CAAKHD010003858.1, forward strand.
GTGAGATACCGTGACAGAGAGCACCATCTGCGAGACGGCAGGAGACATTTACAGGGATTTGGTCAGCAGACAACGGGAACGCCAATGGACGAGGCAACGGAAGAGTCGTTCAATGCTGATTTGGGATGGTTTGTTTTGAAAAGAGGACCTAAATTCACTCTGTTGCTAAATTAAATTCAGCAATAAAGTGTAGCATAGTATGCAAGTTATATTATATATTATATATATATATAGCAACACATTGTAACATCAAATCAGTAGCGAGTAATGCTTCCCAACTTTGAAAAGATTTGGAAAAGACTCATGGAAAACTGTCATCTCACAACTAAGGACTAGTTTTTGGAATTTTTAGTCGCAGCCTAAACGCAAGTACTTAGGGTCAACTGTCAAGAGCAATGGAGAATGTGGAAAAGAGGTAAAGAAACAGGTTCAAGCAGGTTGGAATGGGTGGAGAAAAGTGTCAGGGGTTCTATGTGATAGAAGAATATCAGCCAAAATGAAAGGAAAGGTGGACAAAACAGTGGTGAGACCAGCAATACTGTATAGTTTGGACACAGTGGCAATGAACAAAAGACAGGAGGCAGAGCTGGAGGTAGCAGAGATTAAGATGTTGAGGTTCTCTTTGGGAGTGAGGAGGATGGATAGGATCAGAAATGATTCCATCAGAGGGACAGAACATGTTAGATGTTTTGGTGAGAAGGTCAGAGGAGCCAGACTGAGATGGTTGGGTCATGCACAGAGGAAGAATAGTGAATATATTGGCAGACAGATGCTGAACTTGGAGCTTGCAGGCAGGAGGTCTAGAGGAAGACCGAAGAGAAGATTTATGGATGTAGTGAGAGAGGTATTGAAGTTAGATGCCGTGAGAGAGGAGGATGCAGAGAATAGGGTTAGATGGAGGAGGTTGATTCGTTGCAGCGACTCCCGAAGGGAAAAGCCAAAAGGAAAAGAAGAAGTCGTCGCAGCCTAGTCTCAGACTGAGAATCTTACAGGATCACGATTTACAAGACTGCAACTAGATTCTTTCAGCAATTTTTTCCCATCCATCCAACGTTTTCAGCGGGTATTTGCAGAGCAGCTATTTCAGTGTATCACTTTTCCTTCTCCACTCGGTCGCGATTCATTGGAGAGTCGGCATCGTACAAGCCGGGCTGTTCTGCCCACAGCTCCACCGTCCGCTCCTCTTTCTCCATACTGATTAGGATGTCCTTCGTTCCCGTTCATCAAACCCGCAAACAAATACCGCCTCTGCCGCCGATACCACTCTGGCCATTGTTTGTCTACCAAATTTCCTGTTTCTGGTTTTTCTCAGACCTCATCTATTGTTCTTGATTGTGTTATGTCACCGTAAATCCTGAAAGACAGCTCAGATTATTACCTTATACAAAAAATTTGAGAGGACGCGAGTACGCTGCAACTCCTGTGAGACTCCTGTGAGACTCCAGTAAGACTCCAGTAAGACTCCAGTAAGACTCCAGTAAGACTCCAGTAAGACTCCAGTGACTTTCAGTTCCGAAAATCGTAAGGTGCAAGTCCAGCATTAGGCGACTTCATCTGTTGCCTGGACTTGTATGCTTAACTGAAGCCATATGTCTTCCCCATTCCCCCATACGGCACCATTGACAGTTACTTGGAGGGAGCCGGCAGCGCCATGTCCTCATGCGGGACGACTCTCAAATGCCGGAAACGCTCCAAATCGCCCTCCGTGACTCCCTTTTTACGAACAGCAATCGCAACCCATCAACACCGGTAAACAAAACTCCATTGCCGTGTTTGTTGTGATTCCGCTCTGACCATGGTTGACCCGGAAGGACAGTGCCCTTTTTGCAAAATCTCCCAAAAGTTATTTTAGTTTTTCCCATCACACTTTGTGAGGAATACATAGTTGTTTTTTTTTTTGGGCCTTGAAATTTTTTTCAAATTAAAAAAAAAAAAATGTCAGAAGATGTCTTGGAGGATCGGACGTCCTCACCTCGATCTGGTCGATGGTCTCCTGGTACTCCTTCTCCCTGGATTTGAAGAGACACTCTGTGTCGCTGATCACCTTCTCTAGGCAGTCCTCCTGTGGGGGGGAGGGGTGTGTGTGAACATGAACGAACAGAGAGCGTGTGTGTGTGTGTGTGTGTGTGTGTGTGTGTGTGTGTGTGTGTGTGTGTGTGTGTGGGTGTGTGCGCGTCCCCGGGGCGGTGCGCCGCCC
>CAAKHD010003859.1:37783-55922 GCA_901007705.1 Fistularia tabacaria
TTATTAAAAAAAAAAAAGGAAAAAAAAAAGAAGAAGGGGGGGTTCGGGGGGGGGGGGGGGCGCTAAAAATAGAAACCATCACCACCCGCACTTATTTCCTGATTCCAGCAGCCGATGTGAACGGTCCACTGAGGACATGCAGAGAGGCAAAACGGCCTTAAGAGACGTAATGTTATTACACATGCATTTGATAAATGAACCAAAGGGATCTCCATTTAACTACTGAATGAGACGGGGCGTCGCACGTCCACAGACACACACAGAGAGACCCATGCAAGCCTGCCGAAGCGCCGCCTGCACGCGCGGCCAGCAGGGCTTTATTGGTCCCGTGACAAGAAAGAAACATGGTATCTGGCCTGGTGCAGGTTTTATCACGAAACACATGAAAAAGACTGGGAAAATAATCACATGATTCAATCAGCAAATGTAATGCCAGGGGTTCAGAGCCTGAAACGTCAAAAATCCAAGACTCTCTCTCTCTGGCTCGAGTATAAATATATTTAGATGAGAACTGAGTGTTATTCCTTCAACGGAGCACCTTTAGAAAGGATAAACGGTGGACATAAATAAACCAGGAAATAATACGATTCCACAATTGAGTGAATGGTCAATTATTAATGTGAACTTTACATGCCATTTTCGCGGCTGAAAAGAATGGCCCTTGTCAAGGCAAAAACACTAATGTCAGGCAAATGTCATTGCATAGTGCCTCCCTAGACAAGACCGAGTTACTCCAAGACTGAATTGCGCTCTTACACACTGAATTATCATGAAACCGCGAGTCACCATGAACAACAGGCTTCAGGTATTTTGAGTGATATGTCGAAAAAGGCAAAAAATATATAGGATATAAAACTATAGGAATGTATGACTTGTGAAGTAGTTCCCATCCGCACTTTTTTATTGTTTGTTGAAACACAAATTGGCCACTCTCTGAATTATGAACGCAGTCATTAGCCAGGCTAATGCTGTTGACACTAAAGGTCCTTATAGCATCGATTTCAAAGAAGTAAAAAGTAATAGATTTCGAAATAACGGACCCAAGTGTGGACATGTGGAAGCTGAAAAGCGGTGTGGACCAGAATGTGTGCCTTGTCGGACGCCATACAGAACGTCCGAGTCATGAGATTTGGAGGTACAGACACCGACAGAAAAAGACTTTCCTGTAAGAATGGCAGAAATCCAATTAAGGATTGTTCCTTTGCTGCCTACGCACTGTTCCAGGCACTGTATGATTACATCTTGAAATTGAATGCTTGCCTGATCTAATTGTGAAATAATTAAAAACTCTGATCGCAGCAGTTCCAGTGAATAGCTCAAAACATTAAACAGCGCGATGGATAAATATTCGGTCGTTTAAAGACCATTCATTCAGTTCTTTTTCTCTCCCTGCAATGAGGAGTAGTTACAGAGACGAAATAACACGAGAGCTGCATTTTTTAATCCAATGATGTTTTAATGTTTGAATCCTGTGGGTAGAGTATGAAAGAGTCAACAGCCCAAAGGGCAACATGTACTTTGCAAATGGAGTCAAGAACACTTTTACACCTCTTGCGGTCCCGAGATATAAATGGGAACGAAGCTGGAGAGAGCGTTTGCCAGTACGGCGCCGAGTTTGAGAAGAGGGAGATGAGAGTCGATTCTCAGCACCAAAATAAGATAAGATGACACCCGGCGTTGTCCTGGTCGTCCACATCAGGGGAACGCACGGGGATGAGAATTCATCCTGTGAGGGGAAAAAAAAATGCTGTCCTAACATCTTTAAATTGCACTCCAGTGGCGTAACCGAACCTTTCCCCTGTCTTATCATTTGCAAGGAGCGTCTGCTTCTGTCCTTGCTGCCGGCTCATATAGCCCGGGTGATGAAAGCCGAGATCATCCAGAGGCTTCAGGGGCCGAACTTCGGTCGCACTGAGAGCACCAACAACTTCCACAACCTCTATGTGCAGCGGCACACCAATGTCAGGTACTCGTCTGTTCCCTCACATAATAATGGAGATCATTTTCTTCTCCCGCCGCAGAACTTAAACGCCTCTCTCACATCCTGTCCTCCCGTCTGCCCCATCATCTCTACCTGCTCTCACACGCTGTTTGCTTCTCTCCGCTCCACTCTGCCCGACTTCAGTCTCCTCCTGCCGCCCCTCTCCTCTCCGCTCTGTCCATTTTCAAAATCACCGCTGCATGCGATCCTCTCATTCCCTTTCACATCCGTGGACATGTTGAAGTTAATCCCCGTCCGTCCTCCTCTAAGGTCACTTTGCCAAATGGAGAGGGGTCTTTGTTTTCCAGGGTTTTTTTCTTTCTTTCTTTATATGAACCCTCGGGGAGAGGGCTCATCCGAGTGGAGTGGAGTAAATAAACTCGCGTCTTGTCATTAGCGCGTCTCCGAGGAATGAAGTGCGGCGCACAATGAAACCGTGTTTGCTTCAAATGGACTTCAGGTGTGTGAGTGGCTGAGCGCAAGCGTGCCGATCCTCATTATTCCTCCGATGAAAGCTAATTTATCCCTGTGTCGCTCGACAGGAAGGGGACTGGGAGCGATTACTTGTGGTTCGCCGTTGGGCTTCACTAGTCTATGATTGGATTTAGAATTGGGGGATTTTGTCATTGAAAAGAGAGGACAATATGGACAGGAGCTGCTGATTGGTGTGTGACATTCGTATGTCGGCTCCTATGAAGGGGTTGGATTCCTGCTTCAAGTTAGAGCAACGTGGAATCCTTAGCTTAACATTTTGACATGCTTCTCCGCATCCCTACCGACATTTTGGGGAGAATTCAAGGTTCCTAGAAGCACAGCCTCATGTCTGCAGCAGCCGGTAACTCAACAGGATGAATAGAAGCGGTTTGAAGCTGGAAAGGGTTGAACGCACGCTCGCCGTGCACTCAGAATTCTTGGTACACGCCCATGAGCAAGATGATCAGTTATTTTTAAAAAATAAACTTTTATTCAGTCATTCTGAGATCGGTCGAGAACAGGAATCTTTTATCCTGAAACCAACCGCTTCCAAAACATCCACGACGTTACGCAAACCGTGTCAATTATGCATGCGCCATTGTGATATCGATGTAGCTGATCTTTGAAAAATATTAAAATTTACATTGGGTTGAAAACCAGAGTTATTTTGCTGTATTTTTGTTTGTTTATCTATTTATTTACTCACATTTAAATGTGTCCAGGGTGGCTTCTGTTCCCATAACTGGCTTCTTCAACATGCCAACACACACATGGCCAATGATTATATTTTATATCTTTATTATTTATTCATAATCAGACTTTCCTCCGTGCTACCACAATATTGTGCATCCACCTCTTTGTGTTGGGCTTCACTCGTTTAGTACCCAGACGCAGCCAAAATCTAGTGCCTAGGGAGGTGTTTGTTGGTGGATACGAGCAACGAACAATAAACAGACTGGACCGGACGTGAGAGTAACACGGCACGGATCTGTTTGCAAAAAGAAAGATCTGGTGAAGAGGGTGGACTGCGGAGCCGGCTCATTCGTGGGGTGGCGGTGATCGGGGAATTGGGGACAGGTGTGCAGTGCAGCTGTTGTCTGTTCGTGCCCGACGCTGGAGAGCTCGCCTCGCTCATGCAGACCTCGGAGCCGTATCACTTTGTGGATCTTGTAATAATTGCACTTGACAGCGACGGGTGGTTTCACGTCTGCAGTGACTCAGCGGAGATTAGTGTTAAATGCATGTTAATGTAATAGCAACCAAATGCATGACAAATATGTAGTGGCTCTGTGTACTTATATACACTCATCACGTATTACTAATCCTTGTTCATGCAACTGTCATTATAGAGCATGTGAATGTGTATCGTTTTTTTCTCTGCAGTATTCTCTATGCCGACATTGTTGGCTTCACCCGGCTCGCCAGCGACTGCTCTCCCGGTGAACTTGTGCACATGCTGAACGAACTCTTCGGCAAGTTCGACCAGATTGCAAAGGTAACCGTTTTGTTTGACATTGCACTCCTTGTCGGGTGCGCAGAAGCAGTTGAGTACAAGCAGGCTGAAAAGAAGAATTGCATTTTAAGTAAAATTACGTTTCTAGTTGCAGGTGAACAAACTGAGGAAATGTTGATTTCCTGTCCTTTAAAAACATACGACGGCCGTGTCAGTGAATTCAATTTGTGGCATGTGTTTTTCAACGTAATGGAATATTGATGACTTCGGAGCCCTAAGGATGAATTGCCTTGCAGCACCTACATTGTAAACTCTTGCTTCCTCACATGTTTGGTTGAACTATTTTTTTAAAAGATCGTTCACCAGAAACATGGAGAAAGGCGCAACCCCCTGACAACAACAATAATGATAATAATGTCAAACTGAATACCAATTCCCTATACTTCATTGTTTCTGTGCATGTATCACCAGTGAAAAAAGAGGAGTATTGGATAACGTGTTTTCGTTCAAACCAAACCGGAGAACATCTCCCGAAGGCTGGTTTCAAATTGTTTAGACGATTGCATGAATATGCGGCTGTCAGTCAACCGAAGCGCGTCCTTGCTGTGAATCCGTCCTGCAGCCACAATCGGCCTCCGTACCGAACCTGCCCGGAGTGCCGCGTGAGCCGACAGCTGCAGGTTGTTGCAGTGTGGGCTGCCCGTCCTGTTGGGACTCTGCTGTTCGAGTCAAAACAGTTGAGTCAGGCTCTCTCGTCTTTGTGTCTGTGAGGATTCGCAGTCATCCAGGTCATGGTTCATCAAAGTGCGAAGAAGGCAACTGGACTTGCATATAGATATTTGTGCCCAGCAGTTCTGATGAGGCTGCCGTTATGTAAACCTGGTCCCGCTCTGAGCTGTTATACATCCCACATGGGGAACAAGAGCTAATGTGTTATGTGTGTAGGTGTATGAGTTTGGGCTTGGTGTGTGTGTGTGCGTGTGTGTGTGTGTGTGTGTGTGTGTGTGTGTGTGTGTGTGTGTGTGTGCAAAAACAGTCATTGTTTTCTTCAGCTTTTGGGTACTGGAGTAGACAACCTTTGGTCGGGTTTTAAGGTGCGGTACGTGTGAGTGCAGAGGAAACCGCCAGACTTCGGCCATCTTTTATGATCACAGTGGCCCCTGATTATACAAATCACTTCATAAACTGATTTTTTTTGTTAAGATCCGAAGCGCGATTCCGGCAAATGTTATCCTTGAAATACGAAAAAATTCATGATACGAATACGGGAGCGTGAAAATCAAAATTGGAAACTGTCACGGTACGCACCGAGCCAGCTCCCGCAACTGGAAAACGCTTCATGACGCCGCTGCATCATCTGAATTGGCGCTGCTCGCTGCTCTCACCTTGAAAAACGCCGAGCAGCCCTCGGCCACTTGGTCCGGGTAGTTGGTACAGCACGGATATCTCGTGTCGTGTTCCTTTCTTTTGTGTGGCATCATTTCATATCTTTTGTGCTTATTTTGTGTATTTTTGTTCATAGTCATCATGGGCCCAAAGAAAGCAAGTGGTGAACCCAGAAAGGAGATGCTTTCTATGGAAATTACGCACGGCATCATCGCGAAGCACGAAGGTGACCGGTATCGCGCGTGAATATAATGGCAAAGCATCCACGATGTGCACCAACCAATTCATTTGTTTTCTGTTATTTGAAATGGGGAAAATTCATTGGAGATACGAAAAAATCAACATATAAACCCACTTCTGGAACAAACTCAATTTGTATCTTAAGGGACCACTGTACTTTTGTCGATCTGTTCTTTGCTTTCTGCTGTGACTCTGCTGGGATGGCCGGGGGAATGATTACGATTTCGTTGCGGGACGTCGTGAGTCGTGCGTTTGTACTGAATGTCTTCATTTCGCGTCGGCGATTTTTCACTCCTCCGCGCCCTCATACCTTATCCATCAACCGAACCATTTCTGAGCAAAACCCCCCTGGCATTCAGAGGTGTCATTCTTGCACTATTTTCCTTCGTCTTTGAGATGTGGAAGCCTTTTTCCGAACTGCTTTGCCCTCTCCAAGGCCAAGACCGCTTCTCCTTTGGTGCCGTTGATCTTCCTGATTCAAGGCGTCGCTCATACATGTTTCGGATGGTATTTCCTCTCTCACCGGGGTGGCGACAGCTGTGCCAGTTTCACTTGGAAGCCTCTAAAAAATGAATATGACTCCTTTTTGTTCCTTTCAAGACCGGTGTGTTCATCCAAAAGTCGGATGAACATCCATCCAGGTTGTCCCAATGCTGTCCGGAGGAATCCGGCCACCGTAACTCTTGGCCGCATCGAGGTCTTCCATGTCTGCTTCGACAGACAGAAGCCTCGGGCCAGGTCCTATGAACTGATCCCTGCCACCCGCTGAGATGTGCTGATGTTCACCTCCCTGGCCCTGGTTAATGCCAGCATGGCGATGGTGCAGCAAGCCATGATTCTCCCCTCCAGACCTTCCACCAGTGTGGTCTCCTGTTGTTGTTAAGCCTCTCTGTATCCTGGGCATATATAATTTGATGAGGGTTGTGGGTTCAGTGACTCCCTAAGGACTTAAAAAGCAGTTAATGGAAGGGTTGGTGAGGTCCAGGAGTGCCAGGTGTAGGTGCTCCCTTCCTTTTGTGCACCTGGACCTGACTTGAATTTTGAGGAACAGGAGAAACCGGCGTTCGTTGCTTTCTGGATGTATGTGCTTTGCGTGTAGCAACAGCGCGACAGCCACACAGCGAGTAATGTTAACCCCTTGAGTTTCCGTCTCCCTCTGGGTCTCCAGCGGGAGTCCCAGATGTGTCCTGTTGTCCTGTTTGCTCCATTAAATTTTCACGAGCATGAGGAGGAATTACAGGGCCGCTGGTGTCACTCCACCAGAACCTGGAGCTACGGAGTCATTCTTCACACAGCCTCCATTTGACTCAGTCTAAGTGGGCTAATGTCCACTGGGGTGATCAGATCGCTGAGTGGCCTTGCGATTAACTGTCTGGCTGACATGACGTTAATGCTTTCTCTGTCAAATTATTCTGTTGTTTTTCACAGATCTTCTCAAGGCAGCTTCGATCCCCTTTCAACCATAAGAGTGATTATAATGAACATTAAAATCTTCCAATCGACCTTATCTGACTCATGTTTATACAACCTTATCCGACTTTATTTGGCTCTCGTAGCTTCGCAAGTAAGAGGATGTTTTCTCTTTTCCCCCGACCTAACTCTTGCAAAAGAAATGCAGGTCAGAGCCCAGATTCGGGAGCAATCCAAAGGTTTCTCTCCTACACCCAAATCTTTGTCTTGTGTTCTTTACCTGTCTCTCTTTGGAAGGAAAACGAGTGCATGCGAATCAAGATCCTGGGGGATTGCTACTATTGTGTGTCCGGCCTGCCTGAATCGCTGCCCCACCACGCCAGAAATTGTGTGAAGATGGGCTTGGATATGTGTGAGGCCATCAAGTAAAATACCACATCTCTCTTTCTTCTTCTCTCTCCCACAGACAACACACACGCCTGTTCACATTGGACAGAAGCAATGGCGCGCTTGAATTCAGTTGTATTTGAACTGCAGCGGAAATAAAAAGTGGCTACATTGTGATGAGCCTTCAGACTAAGCAAATGTAAATTTTTAACAAATACCCACCCACCCCCCTCTGCACTTCCAGGTGCAAACAGACACCCGTGCACACCAGCTTTAGGGCGAGCAAACAGATGAAAGGTGTAATTTGATTTCAGCTGGCGGTGACGGGAACGAGGCTCGCCGTTGTTTATTACAGTCACTCCAAATAATTGAACCCATTTCATGCAATAATGTCTGACTTGCGTTTCCAATACAAACACATGCCATACGAAATTGGCATTTTGATTTCGAAAGAAAATTCTCCAGTCGGTGACCGGCTGAAAGATAAACGTGGATGAGCATATTTACCTTCCTGTTTGTTGTAAACAAACTAATCCTCACATTTGAATGAACTGTCCCTCTGCCAGTGAGGAGACCGTCCTGTCATCCCCACCCTTCACGATTCAGCTACAGTGCACAAAAAAATAAAGGGAACACTTAAACAACACAATGTAACTCCAAGTGTCCCCTTTTTTTTCTTTTTGAGCACTATATTTCGGGAAGGCGGTGATAAAAATGATCTGACATTTGCAGATTTGCTTCATACTTTGTGACTGTCCTTTGTTTTAGTTAATAACACAAACCCTCTAACGCTTTGTCATCACCAGATTTGTAATGCTAAATTAATGCTAAATACCTCCTTACCACACATGCACATGCCTGATGGTGATCTTCCTCTCCCTCTGAAATTATACTTTCCAAAAGTTCGGAAAGTTCTGTGGAAAATTCCACCTTTTTTTTTTTCTTTTTGTTCTCGTCCGCAGGAAGGTACGAGATGCCACTGGAGTGGACATCAACATGCGCGTTGGCGTTCACTCCGGGAATGTCCTCTGTGGCGTCATTGGCCTCCGGAAGTGGCAGTATGACGTTTGGTCGCACGATGTGACGCTGGCCAATCATATGGAGGCCGGTGGGGTGCCCGGGTACGACACTAGCCTTCACCTTAAAGTATTATGCTAACGCTTAACTTTTTGATCTTATTTTTGCAGCTGTGCCGCCTGAGAGATGCATGCATTCGTTGCGATAACCCAGATTAAATGCTTTTCTTTTCTTTTAAATCAATGTTCCGAGTATTTTCGCCACTGACCTTTCAAAGTGAAAACAATGAGCTCTTAGTCGAACAATGTTTGCTTCTATCCCGCTCAAAACAGCGCTGGCTCCTCAGACGCCAAAAATAATTGGTCGATGCCAACCAAATCATGTAAACGGGAATTGTTGAAAGCAATAAGAGTCTACGGTGAGACCAACAGTGAAGTGGTTAAAATCCAGCTGTGCCGCTCTGTGCTGCATGTTCATTTTCCCCCAAGATAAAACACTGAGTGAAAAATTAAGGAAACTGTTTTGAAATCAATTATCCATCGATTAAAGAACTGCGTGGAGGCCTTCCAGGATGATTAGGACTCAAAGATCTCTCTGGAATGTTACGGCCCGTCAGCCTCCACCTACACAAATATATCAGTGTTATGCGTTTAAACTCGTTGGTTGTTGGACTGCTGTGAGCGCCATCCTTGAAATTAGAAAATAAAAAACACTCGTGTCTTACTGAAAAATGTAGCCACACAATTACATCAGCGACTTATTTTTCATTTTTTACGTACTCAATTACCGACATGGAACACATCTCCCCTAATGATAATAATTTTGTGACTTGTAGCCTCTTAATTTGACCGGCTCCAAATATGTGATGGGGCCATCATGTCTCTCCTCCACCGCCGTAACAAGGGAGGGAAAATTGGCCGGTAGCAGTGTGTCGTCTGCACCGAAAATACGCTCTCTCACGCCACTCCATTGTCTCACTGGGTTGCTAATGGTTTTTCGCCTCTCGTGCCAAAAGAAATATTACCCTTCTGGAAAATCATATTCCCATCTCCATCCATCTGTGTTTTCTGGGGGAGGAAAAAAAAGGAAAGGGAGCAAGGGAGGTAGTTTCAGAGCCCACGATAATTTCAGTGACGCTTCCTCATCTCCAGGAGGGTCCACATCTCATCAGTGACACTTGAGCATCTGAAGGGCTCGTACAAGGTCGAGCCGGGGGATGGACAGAGGCGAGACTCCTACCTGAAAGAACATGGAGTGGTCACCTATCTGGTCATCAATCCAAAGGTCAGATATACTGAATGACGTGATCTATTCAAACACTATACCAGGCACTTCTATGCAATAACTCACTCTTATCCGTTATTGGGAAAAAAAAAAAAAAATCACTTGCCACTTTGCTCATTCTTCATTCCTTCATTTTAATTTTTATTGTTTATTTTTTTCCCCTCAGATTATACTTGATACTTTTACACTTCAGAGTTTATTTTATTTTACTTTATTTATATATTTATTTTTATTTTTAGCTTGTCACTGTCTTGTCCTTTGCATGTCTGGCTGTTGCTGCGAAAAACAACTTCCCAACCATTGGATCATTAAAGTCCATCTCATCTCATCTCACTTAGTGTCATACTTGGTACAAAACTTCGTTGGTCGATTCACACAAAAAGCCCCTTTCACGTTTGTACTACCAAAGTTGACATGATCTGGATACGACCAGGAGTTTCACCGGTCGGTGACCAACTGGCTCGCGAGTGCAGGGTCTATTTCGAGTCCAGCGAGCCCATGAATGAAGCCCATGACTGCAGCCTCTCCAGAGGACTCGTGGCAGAATGTTCATGACTTTGCAATGTGACTCTGGTGGAAAATATTAGGTCATTGATAGGTGCTGCATTTTTTTCTCACTGCAAGACTAATAAGCGGACAGATAGAAGACAAATGCCGTCGGAAATGTAGAATCTTCATTCATTCGTACGACTCTTTCGTGTCTCCTCTCTCTGATGAAGGGCTCGTCAGTTAATGTGAAGAAAAGAACCCTGCGGGCCTCTTCAATACGCCAGCATCGCCCATTCATGGGATGTGATGCGTGCCGTATTAGCTTTACCAGGGTAATAAGAGGTGAATCCTGACCGTAATACCATTACAGCTGGATACTACTCTTCTCTTACGGGAGCCGTAACAGAGCCCTTGGAGTCTTCCATTGCGCTTTGCAGGAGTTCAGTCGGTTTTAATTCTTCCAAGGTCTCCTTAATCCCGACGCCACGTCTTCCAACTTGGAAGTTAGTTTGGCCATCAACAACCAGCTTGTCAACCACCTCCGTGAACTTCCTGTGGGCCTCTTGACCATCCCTCTGATGTTGGTTCAATGGTTCTCCAGGGAGGAGAGGAGGGGAATGAACAATTGGAATGAATGAATTATTAATTGTATCTTATTTCACAAATTACAGAAAAATCCCAAGGTAACCGGCATCAATAGCGTCACAGTGAGTTTCTATCAACCAACGATTTTCAAGCTGCACATGAAACTGTTGGGCTTTTTCTTTGTCAATAAAGTCAATTATAGTCAGTACGTGCAACCTATTTGGTATCATAACCGATTACAACTCAACCTAGAACACCAAAGCATGGTATTTAAGTACATAAGGACTCAGTAAATTGTCTTCCAGTGGAATTCTGGTCAAAGAGACTTCCAAAAATTATGGTTCCTTCTGACTTTTTATTGTAACATGAATATTGCTAATAACTAAAGCTTGTCAATACAGTATTCATCAAAAACACAAATAAACATGACAGTAAAATCAAGGGTGAACTATATATGAAAACAGGCGGGCTTAAGAAGTTTAAAGAAAACCCTAAAAAAAGGAAAACTTCTTCATCAGTAATTTAATAGAGCTATAAATAAAACAGCAAATACAATGAAGGAAGATCTTTCCATCGTGCTCTTTCAGGGGTTCACATCATTTCTTCGGGAATATTCATGAGCCGTCCTTGTCTGAAACTGCATGCCCTCAAATGACAAGAACTTCCAGAAGTTACAACTGACACTGGCACACCCTCTCATCCCTCACACATGAGGAGCTGCAGTCCAGCGAGGGATGTGAAGCACAAGCTACCTCGCGAGCACGATGTTTTGTTTTCTGAGGAGCACTGCTGCTGTTGCGCACATAGAGTTAAGCTTGCGCCTTATTATTAGTCCAGGACTGAGCATCAGAGTGGGGCACAATGATGAAGCGAGCCGCCTTTTGTGTTTAGTTTCACCAAGAACGTCGAAATTCCCACACATTTTGGTGTTAAATCTGAGGAAGCTCTGTTTTCAAGCTCAGTGACATTTCGGAGTGACAGGATGTCCCCTCAGATCCCCGATCTCCCGAGTCAATCCAGCACAAGCGTATTTCAACAAGAGCTTTCCCAAAGCTTCCCCGCTGAGCCGTTAACGGCACCAGATGTGGTTCAGTTGTGAATGCCCGGATTTTTGGCCAAGCCTGCAGACCGCGGTAACAATGGCACTCTTTTCTCTCTGGTGTATTTTGTTTTATGTATTGTTTTTAAAAAGGCACTGTTGTTTTGACTGTAAATGTTCGGTTCTCAGGGGTGTCAAACCCATTTTCACCGAGGGCCACATCAGCAGTTGCCCTCAAAGGGCCCGATGCATCGATAACAGTGTAAATGTAACTTAATGGAACCAAATGTAATGTAAAATAAATGATGTTTACTAGGTGCTCTGTTTCAAGATAAATCCTTTTTACTGATTTCTTCAGCCACAATAAAGCTAGCTTTCACTGCTGCAGTGTTTTTGGATGCGGCTCTGGAACACATTCTGCTGCCATCGTGGTTTGGCTTTTAATTCTTGGACAATCGATTGTTTTTCTGGAAGGCTAACTTTGGCATTCTTAGCTCCGTGTTTGGTGTCAAAATGCCAACGTAGATTGTACTCTTTGACCACCGACACTGCCTCACAACGCAAAAGAAATACCGTTTTTTTCTCCTCGAAGCACAAACCTATTCGCCTTCCCATCTTTGTTGAAACAGCCTTCCATCTGCATCATCTTTTCACTCCCTGGACGTTTCGGGATCATTTGTATTTCTCAATTCCACTTGTTGAAAATGGCATTGATGTTGATCCACTGCTGTCACTTGGCAGGGAAGATGATTGGCATGAATTGTGTGAAATGTAGTTTCTGGTCAATGCACGTGTTTGACTTATTTGTTTCAGACAATCAGACATTTTAAGACGATCTCACGGGCCACATAAAATGAGGTTGGCGGCCACATTTGGCCCGCTGGCCTTGAGTTTGACACTTGTCTTACGGGTTCCAACCCTGCTCAAAAGAGAGTAACTACTAAGTGGATTCTTCTCACATATCACCACACTAAGTAATGTAAATCCCAGGTTTAGGCACTAAACCGAAATAATAACCCTAACAAAAAAAAAAATACTGTGAAGAGTCCTTTCAGAGGTTTGTTGTTCCCCTGAGCCAAGGGTGCCAAGACTTAAATATCACATACAAATTAGAGGTAAATGTGTATGATTCTGTGAGTCATGAATAAAGAGATGCTCTATATTTCCTGTCAGATGCCACTGCCAGTGGTTGATGGAATTTTCAAGAAGGTACAAATGGCCTAAGAGCGACTTTCTACCGTCGCTCCCAGCGCGCCCATGTGATGTGAACCACTACAGACCGAGCACGTTTCGACTGTCAGCAGAATGTATTCCGTGTTTTGGTAATACACAGGAGCTGAAAGTTTGAGAAGTTAAAATAGATCACCGGTGACACTGCGCTATGTGTCAACACCCAGCAATCTCCGATTCTAACCACAAGAGTACTCCCAAAAACATTTTTGGACCAAAAAACAAAACAAAACTACCCAAAACCCCTTCACTTTTGTATGAATAAGCGTAGCATGGCAAAACACTCCCGCAAGCGCTCTAGTGCTGTGCTATTTGTCAGCGGAAAGCTCTCGGAGCAAACGCAACGGATGGAGAGCGACGTCATTGTTGGATTTAAGTATTTCAAGTAGCGCAAATAACCGTCAGTGGGGTCAGGGATGTCGAGAGCTGTCAATTGACCCGAGTTCACAAGGATGAAAGCAGTCATTTTTGCATGAACACCCACTGAGTGTGAGCACAATAGAACAGAAAGGATGGGCGGAAGGAAGGATCCATGGGTGCAGAGATGGATGAATAGATGGATGGATTGATGGAGTGCTTTCACACGCTATTTATTTTCTCCCCACCTTTTGGAGATCTGCTCCGTCAAATGTTCCTTTACCGTTATTATGCGTTGAGATCAGCCCGTTCCTTTCGAAGCGCATGCTCTCGTCTCTCGGTGTTATGTTTTCATTCAGACTGAGTTCGTTCCATACAGTTGTATGTTAACGGTCCCTCGTCCATTCATTTGGAATAGCTATTAGACATTAACATCATCATCACAATAAAAACTATTGCAGGAACAAAAACTTACCACCAAATCACTGTAGCTCGCTGGCCGAAGACTCTCTGTCGGACTGAAATTGTCATTCTTGAGAGTTTTCTTGTGTTTTATTTGTTCAACACCATGGTCAATCCAGTCTTCTCTCTTTCATCTAAACACTGTCTTCCCCGATTTTTCACTCGTCGTCACTTTTCTCGTGTCTATCCATCCAATAATTATCAAGTCTTTAAGAATAAGGATCAAAAATGGGGATCGGTGAAGCTAACACCACCATTTGTGCACAATGAGTACTTCCAGGATTGGGTCAGGTTCCATAAGTGCACTGGAAACTGGGCTGGACCGACTTTAAAAGAAGTTGCAATGACAGATATTTTGCAGAAATTGACAACATATCTAGGAAATGGTTTTAAGGCCATCTGTTTGTTTTTTTTTGATTTGGTATCTATGGTGTTGCCCAGACTGAGCGCCACAGCCCTCTACTCGGTGTCCGCTCGCGCCCGTCACTGGATGGGGGGAAGATGCGGGCATCCGTCAGGATGACCCGCTACCTGGAGTCGTGGGGTGCCGCCAAGCCCTTCGCCAACCTCCACCATCGAGACAGCATGACCACGGACAACGGCATGATAAACACCACGGTGAGTTCACTGCCGGTCACCTCATTTCCCAAAATTTGAAACAAACGCAGCTGCAATTGGTCGTAATGGAAAAACCGTGACTGCTTTTTCCAGGACGTCCCGATGGGGCAGTACCACTTCCAGCGGCGAGAGAGGTGAGTTTGAATTAAGAGCTGATATTCAAATGTTTCTGTCTGCTTTCATGTTTACTCCCTTCCATCGCAGGTCCAAGTCGCAGCGGAGGAGGTTTGAGGAGGAGCTCAATGAGCGGATGATTCGCACCATAGATGGGATCAATTCTCAGAAGTGAGCAGTCGGAGAGGGCATCACCGGAGGCCCGATTAAAATCTATCTATCTATATTGGGAGTTACTTTTTCCACTGCATTTTTTTGAATGACATGGCCAACATTGATGAAAAACAAATTTTGCAGTTTCTTTTAAATAGACCCCAAAATAACTGTGCCCTCCAGTCGATCCTGTGGGTCTTTTGCCAAACCCATCAGCTGTTTTCGTTGCAGAATGTGTTTATGTATGTTTGGTGTTTGTCAGGCTGTTCGGGAAAATATGTATACTCTGTACACCGGCAATATTTGCAAGAACAAATGTCGAACGGACTTTGTCGGTGCACAGGTTTGCAGCTAATTCCATAAATGGTTTGTCCTTCTTTGTTTCGACAGAAACCTCGCGTTTCATTTTACAAATGAAATTCCTGACGTCATCCACCTGTATAAGGGAAAATGAGAATGGTATAACTTGATTGGTCATAAAACAAGAAAATTGAAAATAGTTTTAAAGACCAAATTAAAAAATAGTGACCTTTACAAAATTTGAGGGCAGTCTTCTAAAATGTCAGACATTCATGTTATATTCAGTTTGTTAAATGAGTTTTTAGATCATTAATCATAAAGCCCAAAGCCTGGTTTTGCTAATTATTAGTCCCTGTTTTACTTTCTTTTACATTTCCAGACAGTGGTTGAAGTCTGAGGACATCCAGAGGATCTCATTGTTCTTTCACAACAAAGCTCTGGAGAAAGAGGTAGGTGAACTCCAACAAAGCACCAGCTGAACATTGTTCACGCGCGCAAAATCAAATGAACAGAAGGGGTGATTTAAATCCAAGATTTTAAGCAGGCTAAGCAATCCAAAGTAGCTTCTCTCAGATTGCTCCAGTTTGTGCAACGTTAAACAAGGTTCAGTTCATTTTCTGCAAAATAAAAGCAGAAATAGCCTCCTTTATCAAACAGTAGATTCCTGCAAAACAATGTTTCTGTCTAAGAATGTCAAAGTGAATGCTGGAAAATTAAAATACCACATGTTGTAAATGTTGTTGTTTTTTTTGTACAAGGAGCTTTTTTTGAAAGACCGGACGTGCTGTGAACTTTCTGCAGGCTCAATCCCACCTTCTCACAGCAGCTTGGTCTCTTATTACTCTTCTGTCAGAAAAGCTGATTCTGTTTGCGTCCACTTTGGCCCTTTGTCCATTGTTTATTTTTCGCACATCAACGCTCCAGGAGTTTGAAATTCTCCACACTGGTGTGGCACATAATAGGAACATGACAAAGGGTTCAGCTTCCCACTGGAGACCTCAACCCCGACTTAACCCTCAATATATTAAGGGAGCGTTGAGCCGGAGAACATCGAACACTGGGAAAAATTGGCAGGACCTCCCGAAGGGAGCTGATCTGACCTTGGCTGTTCATTTGTTCCCCTGAAATTCAAATCTGGCTGATTCGGTCGCAAAAGAATAAAATGCCGCAGCTGCAGCGAAATGACAGAACAATGTGTAGCCCAGCTCTCTTCCTTCTCAGCTTCGCTGAAGTTCACAGAAATAACAATAACATTTCCAGGTAGCGGAGTATAATCATACTCGCCCCTCGGCGTTCCCAGGCCAGCCTGGAGACATAGTCTCTCCAGCGTGTCCTGGGTCGTCCCCGTGGTCTCCTCCAAGATGGACACGCCTGGAATACCTCCCCTGGGAGGCGTCCAGGAGGCGTCCTGACCAGATGCCTGAGCCGTTTCATCTGATTCTACTCCGAGTTCCTCTCGGATGGACAAACTTCTTACCTTATCTATAAGGGAGAGTCCGGCCACCCTGCAAAATGAGAAAACTCATTTCGGCAGCTTGTATCCATGATCTCGTTCTTTCGGTCACTACCCACAGCTGGTGACCAAAGGTGAGGGGAGGAACGTAGATCCACTGGTAAATTGAGAGCTTCGCCTTCCGGCTCAGCTCCCTCTTCACCGCGACAGACGGGTACAGAGTCCGAGCCGCCTGTCCATCTCCCGCTCCATCCTTCCCTCACTCATGAACAAGAACTCGAGATACTTAGACTCCTCCGCTTGGGGCAGGACCTCTTCCCCGACCCGGAGTGGGCATTCCACCCGTTTCCGGTCGAGCACCGTGGTCTCGGATTTGGAGGTGCTGATCCTCATCCCGGCCGCTTCACACTCGGCTGCGAACAGCTCCAGTGAGAGCTGGAGATCATGGCCTGATGAAGCCAGAAGAACCACATCATCTGCAAAAAGCAGAGACTTGATCCCATGGCCTCCAAACCACATCCCCTCGACACCCCGGCTGCACCTAGAAATTCTGTCCATCAGAGTTCTGAACAGAATGGGTGACAAAGGGCAGCCCTGGCGAAGTCCAACTCTCACCGGAAAAGGGTCCGACTTACGACCGGCAATACGGACCGAGCTCCGACTCCGGTCGTACAGGGACCGAGCAGCCCGTATAACAGGGTTCGTGGGACACGATCAAAAGAAAAACGACAGTTGGTGCAAATATATTTGTCTTTGCAGCCCTAATTCCTGCCTCTTATTCCTCTGAGAGGGTTTGCAGATCTTCGCCTGCCAGTTGAAATGTTGCGGCACATAATCATAAATTCTTGAACATTTTCTCCCACTGCCCGTGTCTGATTGTTTTTTTGCCTCACTGTCTCTCAACAGTACAGATCGACGACGTTACCTGCTTTCAAGTACTACGTCACCTGCGCCTGCCTGATATTCTGCTGTATATTCATTGTCCAGGTCCTTGTGTTGCCAAAGTAAGTTGGCGCTCGCCGCGTCGCATTTTAGAACACACGGCGCCCGCAGCGTCTGTAAACTCCAGCTGTGGTGGCTGACGTGAAAAAGTTATTTGACACCAGCTATCTCATCATCAGGCCCACGCTGAAATGAAGGAGGCAGGGGAGCAGAAAGGCAGCATGTGTAAAACCAGATCAGGATGAAATGGCTGCATGTCTGTCAGTGATTATAGATCAGGTGAATCAAAGTGTGGCGTCTCTTTAATGGCAAGGAGAGAAATTCACGGTCATGCTGATTTACCGTCTGTGGGAGCCAAAGGGGCAATTCAGCATCTGAGAGGCCATTGATTTTCTAATTCACCTCCCTCCCACTCTCTCTTTGTTCTGGTTGTCGCAGCATCGCTCCTCACATTTAGACGTGACATCATTTGCTTTATAGGAGCGATACTTAGATCAGTCATGACTTTTCCCTCGTTCCCTCGAAGTGATGCATTAACAGAAGTTCATTCTGATGCACAGATGCTGCTGTACGATGCACCCTGAAGAATGCTTGTTTAACGTCAATGGATCGCGGCTCTTCGTCACAGGAACAGTCATTTGCTCTGTGTGTGTGTGTATGTGTGTGTTTTACAGAACCGCTATATTGGGAATCTCCTTTGGCCTCGCATTCCTGCTGCTGGTTTTGATCCTGCTCCTCTGTTTCGCCGGTCAAATCCTGGTAGGT
>CAAKHD010003860.1:0-12573 GCA_901007705.1 Fistularia tabacaria
CTTTCTCCTGTGAGGACACGTTGCAGCACTGAACATCCATCCATCCATCCATCCATCCATCCATCCATCCATCCATCCATCCATCCATCCATCCATCCATCCATCCATCCATCCATCCATCCACCCATCCACCCATCCATCCATCCACCCATCCATCCATCCATCCACCCACCCATCCACCCATCCATCCATCCACCCACCCATCTATCCATCCATTCACTCCCTCACACAGGCCTCTGTGTGCTTCTGGTTCAACTTATTATCCCACTCAGTGAATGTTCTCCATTCTTCCATCCATGTTAATAACCACTGACTGTCAGATGGTTGAAGTGTTTTTATCTTCTGGTGTGTTAGCTACCTCTGAACTTGATTTGGCCAAATGTTCTCGTTCCTCTGCCGGCCCTGGAAACCCCTGTGAGCAGTAGCAGGCCAGAGGAGCGTGGACCTCTTTTCTCTCTTGTTCTGCCCATTTTGTGGCGAGAAAACAGCCGACTGGTGATAATAGTTTTAAAAAACGGCGCTCCGCTGCCGATCACCGAGCGCCAGCGTCATGAGCAGCATTTCAGAGTGGGAGCTAAACTGTGTCCGGGAGCCGAAGTGCACCAGGAAACGGCCGGGATCCTGGATAGGCTGTGGGAAGTGCAAAGAGCTCCTCAGCTGCGACAGCGGCGAGCGAAGCTGGAACGGAACGAAGGCGATTCTGATGAATCCTAACAGATGGTGATCCGGACGGGACAATGGATGTCCAGGCATGAGCACGGCTGCGGGAAAATCCTCCCCGGCCGCACATCACCGCATGAAATCAGGGCTCTGCCGCACCTTCCAGACGCCTCCTCTGGCCTGCGTGTTTTCGCCTGAGGCTACGGAATATTTTCCCCGGACGGCCGTCCGCGGCGTGTTTGTGCCGGTGGCGTTACCGCGGACGGATTCCGCCTCCTGCATCTCTCCACCGCGTGCCCTCCACTCCTCCCGCGGACGCTCTCTTTCCTCTCTCATCCCAACGTTCACTTTGCCGTTTCATGCCTCTCCTCTGCCTTTGTGTCTGCGTCCGCTTTCTCCCTTTTCCCTTTTTTTCCCCCCCGCCGCCACATCAGACTCGCCCCGCTCCGGCACTCAATACGGTATTGATTGGTTTCCCTCTGTGTTCTCTGACCTTGCTGTAATAGTGCCAGAGAGGTCGCGGCAGATAGATTTCTGCGAAAAAGACACTGTCATGTTCAGTAATCTATGGTTGCACCGTGCCAATTAACGACAAGTTGCCCGCAGACCTTCTCCCGTTTAGTGTTTTGGTACGCGAGGGTCCTGCGGCGGCGGGTAGGGGGGGGAAGAAGAGCAGACACGGGGCCCTTCGCGACGGCTGCCAAGCGAAGAGGCTTTAAGATCGAGCGGCCGGGCGGCTGCGGGCGACGTCCGATGGAAGCGTGAAAAGAATCATCTTTAACAAAGGCACGATTGGGAGTTAGCGGGGAACTGAAGGCCGGGCTTGGGGGCATCGCTTTCGGTCCTACGGGATTCTTTTTCCTCCGTCAAGAACGACGAACGCGTCCCCCCGGCCACGCAGGGATGCACAGAGCGCCGGCGGCCCCCTGGGAACACTCCGCTCCCAGACGGCGATGGCGGGGGGGTCGGTGCTCGACGCTCTCGGGAAACTTTCCTTGAATTGTCCCCGCCCGGGCGTCACTCCCGCCGCCGCTTCCCCTCCTTTCCCCTCCGCCGCCGCAGCCAATCTAAATCACCCGTTCGTCGCTACCTCTTCCTCAGAGCCCGGTATCGACAGGCGCCGTGGCAACGCCATTTTTCCCGCGCGGCTGCGAGGACTTCCAGACCCGTCTCCCCTCGTTCATCCATCCTCTCTCTCTGCAGATTTGCTCCAAGGCCAGACAACTCACTCTGTTCTGCCGGAGCACCGCGCTGTCATTGACGCACGATGTTCCGGGGGCGCTAATGTAGGAAGCAGTTAGCAGACATGTCAGTGAAAATTATTCTTTCAAATGGGACAACAGCCCCCTCCCACCCCCAACCCCCACCCCTCATTTGCATTATACATCAGAGGCGGCGCCGCTCGCCGAGAGGATGTATCATAATGTTTACAGGATAAAGGGAGCCAGGACGGTTTGTGTTCACCGGGAGACACGCTGTCTTGATTAAGGCCTCATCTGGAGAAGGTGTGGCCCCGAAGACACGCATCCAGACTCGTGGATCTCTCCGTTTTTTTTCTAAACGTTCATCGGTGCTGACAGTCGGGTGACAGTTGTTTTCAAGGTTGGACAAAAATAGTCGAAACAATCAGACGAGAACGACGGTGTCCCGTGGCAAAGTCAGGATTCATTTGGACTCAAATGACGGCGGGCGTGGATGATTGCAGTCGACTGTCGCAGACGGGAGGCATATTTTGAATTGTACTTACAGTGGACTTCGCAAAGCTACACACTCACTCACACACACACACACACACACACATATTCAAACCAGCTCTTTTCCTTGTTTTCTCACTGGCAGCTGGACCAACGTGCACTCCTGCACACTGCGGTGCAAAACACTGGACGTGAAATTGCTCATTTTGCTTCTCACAAACAAATATTCATCCATTCGTGATCTATCCTGCACTCAAGGCCTCTCCAAGCTGTCATGGGGAAGAAGGGCTCACCCCCAGGAGGTGGCCGGCCAATCACGGGGCCTCATATGGACGTATACAAACCATTCACTCCCTCACTGCGCCGCTGACGTAACATCCGTGACGTGAATTCAGGGCGGACATATTAACTGATGATAGTCTCGATAGCCCAACTACTATTGTCATCTATAAAAATCAAAACTCCGTAGAGAGTTGTAGGACCTCCATGAGGCTAAGCTAGTAGAAACGAAAGCTACCTTTCTGAAAATGAGTACTGGTACGTATGAGGTCCATGATGTGAATTCAGGGCAGACATATTAGCTGATGTTAGCAACAATAGAACGGCAGCTACAGTTTCCTTGAAAAGTCCAAAAACCCCAAAGAGTTGACCTCTATGAGGCGAAGCTAGTACACACAAAGGCTAACACGTAGTAGCTACTTTCTGAAATGTGCGCAAGTGCATGATGTGAGTTCGGGGCGGACCTATTAGCTGATGTTAGCCACGATAGCACAACAACAACTGTTTGCTATCAGTCCAAAAACCCCCGAAGAGTCGACCTCTACGAAGCTAAGCTAGTAGAAACAAAAGCTAACGCTTCCTAGCCACTGTTTGAAGATGTTTTTGAGTGCATATCAGGTCCTCTGGCTTATTCCGGCCATCTTTGCACTCACATATTATGGTATTTTGGTTGTCAAGTCAACATAGAGAGTCACAGAGTTGATTTTAAAGAACACTTTCAGGGTTAGTAGAAGTGTGTGCTAGCTCCAGACTCCAGCTATGACGCCAGTTGGAACGCAGGAGTTATTGGTCACATGTATCTTTCCGCGGGGGGAAATTAGCTGACATCCAGAGAAATATGTCCTCCGCGTCCTGCGTGTCCTGCGCTGATATCCAGGCCTTCATAAAATACTCTCGCTGTTTACCTTTTTAATTTCTCCACTTTTGACACTTGCGTGTGTGGCTTTTTTTTATTTTCATTTTTTAAGAACCGCGCGAGAAACGACCTATTTGAGGATTTATTTCCGAGCGGCCACGCCGCCTGCAATGTTCCCGTCTCCCGCGAGGAAAAACATATCAACAATGTGTCTCGGGGCTCCTATCCGGCAGCCCTCCGGGCCAAAGATAGCAGCGAGATGGGGGATTAAGGCAGTGACAGAGCGAGCGAGGAAGCGCTTTCTTTTATTCATACAGGTTCTCTGTCCAAATAGATTCCTCCGAGGGGGGGGTTACATTAGGACAGCTGGCGAGGGAGGCAACCCGGGCCGCAGCCCCATGAATATGACGCCACATTAATCTGCCGCGCCGTCGTGTGTTTTTTTTTTCTCCCCATGAACGCGGCGCCGCCATCCGGGCAAGGTGAAGATGGGGACATATTAAGCAGGGATTAGGCGAATCTTTCAGACCCGGATCTGCACTCCGTGACATTATGGAGAGCGCGGGAAGACGGATGGAGCAATTGCGCGGGCTCGGCGGGGGGAAACGCAACGCGGCCATCGTCAGGGCCTCTCATTCAAACCCCTCCCGCTTTCTCTGCCGACTTATATCCTGGGGATTCACAAAAACCACATGAATGCCAGCGGGACGGCTTATTTTGCTTGGACGGTCCCGAAATGGCGGCGTGGAAATGTGCGCGTGCGCATCTTGATGAATTTGATGTATTTCGCTTTGGTCCCGTCTTAATCTTGGCGGGGGGCGGTTAATTAACCCCGCTGTCATGGCGGCCGACGTCTAAACCTGCAGCCGTCACTTCTCCTGGGCCTTGTTACCGCCGTAATTAGGGGTGGATAAGAAATTACCTCCCCTCCTCCGCTCCCTCCACCTAAGATTAGGACACCGTGCCATTCCTCATTCCGATGCGTGTGTGTGTGTGTGTGTGTGTGTGTGCGTGTGTGTGTGTGTGTGTGTGTGTGTGTGTGTGTGTGTGTGTGTGTGAGTGTGGGTGTGTGTGTGTGTGTGCGCGCGAGCGTCGCCGCTTAATTCAGTTTTTTTCTTCCACCCTCTCAGAAATAATATGAATGTGCGTGTTTCCTGCGCCCGCCTCTTCCTCCGCACCGTTTGGACGGTGATGGCGAGCCGCCGAGGGATCACGGCTCCGCCGATGCAGCAGCGCAACAAAAGCAGCAATTATAACGTTTTGTTTTCTTTCTTTAAAAAGGCGCAACCGGAGCGGCGCTTCATAAAGGCGGGTTTGAATGGAAGCTAACGAGGGCCCGGGGCCCCGCGGAGGGCGAGCGCGGCTTTTGGCGAGCGCCGCCGGTCCTCCGTCACGGACGAGAGGGGTTTCTTTTACCCATAACATTTCCCGTTAGCCCGCCGCGCTCGTCTGTAATTAAAGCCCGTGGATCTTCATATCCACCGCGTCCTTTGTCCGGCGAGGGGCTCCACCAGCACGAACAGCCTTCATTTGATATATTCACTCAACATGGCACTTACGCCCCCCTTTGGCTCCGAGCCCTTGATAATACGATCGTATTAATATCAATCTGTCTTCAAATGGGGGCCGCGGATGGTCCTGGAGGGAATATGTATTAATAAGCACATGAAAATAGGGGAAGGGCGGGCAGAGATATCAGACATTTCTCTCCCGGACAAAAGCCGACTTGAACTCCGGCAGCGAGCGTCCTCGGCCGCGGCTTCCCGTAATTAGCTAACGAACCGGAGTCCCGCCGGGGTCCCGACGCGCTCCTCTCCGCGGCCTCGGACCTGCTGGGAGACCAGCGCGTTTCAATGGCCATCAATAATTGACGGCGGCGAAGAAGCCGCATCAATAAATGAGCGCGCGTGATGTCGGCTCACGCCCGGCTCCTCGCACACACAAACTTTTGAGAGACAGAAATATTCCCTCTGTTCTCCCGGACAAGAAAATATTACTAATCGAGGAAAGTGAAGAGCGCAAGGTGATGGAAGGGAAGGGCGGGCGGGCGGGAAGCATTTCGCTCGCAAGCCACCATTTCAATTAATCTCATCTCTCTCTTGGTGGAATTAAATATTTCATTACAGAAAATAAAAAATGATGAAGATCCTTTTTTTTTTAATTTACTTCAAAAGGAATCGAGTTAGCGAGCTCCACTCCCGGCTCGGCATCCGCCTCCATCCCGGCTCCTTCCGCGCGAGGAGATAAAATAAACAAAACTTCCGGCGGCGTCCGCCATGTTTCCCGCGCCTGCCGAATGAAGCGCACAATAGAAGCCCGATCCTCCGCCCCATCGCCGTGTTTGACGCCCCCTTCGTCCGGCTCGCCTCTGAGTCCCCGCTGAACATCTTTTCAAAGAACCGTTTGAAATAAACCCCTGGACCGGAAGCGCAGGCCATCGCAGGGCCAAATCCAGAGACACACAAACACTCCTTCACACATCCGGCAATTTGGGGTCTCCAACGGACCTCCAGCACGCTTCTGGACTGCAGGAGGAAACCCCGGCAGGCACGGGGGGATGGTGGAGGCTCGGAGCAGGGAGCTCGCAGCTGTGAGGCCGCCCCTCGTGCTTGCTTTACGACCATTGCTTCCCCCTGAAATGACACGAGGACGTGTAAAAACAACCTCCTGTCTGTTTATTCCCTTTGGCCAGTTTTCAGGGAAAGTTTTGCAGCCGCTTCAGATTTTTTCACGGGACCGGGTGAGAAACAAGAAACACTCATTGGAAGGGAGAGCAGATAAATAATCCCGATCTCTTTATTTATCCTTTGGTCGGCTCCAGAAAAATATAGGGATCGGAGAAAGGCGAAGCTGCGGCGAAGCAGGAGATTTTACCTCCGCGGTGCAAAAGCACGGACCTGGCGGCGCGTTGGGCTACCGCTAGCTCTGGTGAGCAAAGAAAAGACACGTCTCCACAGGCGTTGGGAACACACTAACAAATACCATGCTAATAAATTCACACTTTGCAGACCAGGGGTTGAGGTGGAGGTGACCTGACCGGAGGGACGGCCCGAGCGGGAGAAGACCGCGGTGTGACGACCGACGACACACAGCGACAGGAAGTCCAGCGCCGCTGCTCTCCTCCTCTTCATACATGAATGAGGCTTAAAGTATTCAGCGACCTGAATGCAGGCGCGGGGCTTCGCGACACGTCTCCAGCTGCTTTCACACTTGAGGAACCTTCTGCGGGAACTAGAGCGTATCTTTTTAGTTTTTATTATTAATCGACGAAACTAAACAACAACAAAGGAAGCGCGAGGAGGCGCTAGCCTGACGCATTAGCCAACGCTAGCATAGGTGTCTGAGGTAATAAGTCATCAGCAACAGGCAGAAGTCAACGGAGGAGGTTGAGGAATTTCTTGTTTTTTTTTTACAGCAAGAAAGCGAAGAGAGAATAGACGGGCGTCACGCCGCACCTGCTCTAATTGGTGATATAACAGCCTCTAATCGCCAGCTGGCACCAGACGAACATCAGATGACGTCTTGAAAAAGGAGGGAGAGGTGTCGCGCAAATCAGGGCGGGGCCCCCTCGCAGACAAATTCCACCTCCGATCCCACGCCCTCGACCAGCCGGAAAAAAAGCCCGCTGACAAGACCCGAAATAGAGCCCGGGCGGGAGACGTACTGCCAGGAGCGATGACGGCGGCTCCCAGAGAGGCCCGGGCGCCACTTTCAGACAAATCTGCTCTGGGTCGTACGATGGATCCGGGAGGAATCCGTTCAAATGATGGCCGACGGGGCCGTCGGTGCCGATAGGCGCGGCGATCCGTTGTTCCCGCTGTCGTCGTCTGGACGTTTCACTCAAAGCGGCGGGCTCGGGCGTGACGCCGTCAAGATCTTTCAAGCGTCCGCTCCGGATCCCCGCGCCCGCTCCTTGTATTTCACAAGGAGCGTCCGCTCAAAATGTCATGACAATCCATTGAGGGGAAGGCTTCTCCCCTCCCGCCGGCCCCCGGCCCCGCGGCGGGGAGGCCGGAGGCGGATCAGGATCCCCGTGTGTCGGGCGGACGGACGATTCTCCCCGCCAGGGGCGGGAAAACTCTCCGAGAGCCGTTTTGTCAATGCGGGTCTGGCAGACGAAGGAGGCAGGTGCTGGAAAGGCCAAGCGGCGTGCTTGTGTCAACGCCATCGACGCCGCGGAGATAAAGGTTGGACGTGGCGCATTGATTTTGGCTCTGATATACGAACGGTTACCCACGGCAAATTAATATGGCGCCGCGCAAACCCGCCCCCAGCCTTTCTCCCAGTACACAAGGCGGGGGCTGCCGGATGAGCCGCGGCTCATAGATAACCCGCCAGCCAGACTGAATGTGAAAAAGGAAGAAATAAAGAAGGCGGGGGGCGGCGGCGGGGGGGGCTGGAGAAGAGATGGGGGGGCATCACACAAATGAGGGAAGTGAATGGGAGAGAAAGAGGCGCCAAATTGGGAGGGTAAAACGCAATAAAGCTGCGGAGAGAGATCCAGGCCGGCCTCACGGAGGGAGCGAGATGAAGGAAGAGGCCTCGGAGCAGGCGGACAGGTCGATCGACATTTACCTCACACACACACACATGTTCACACGCACACACTCCAGGGTACAAGGACGGATCTGGATTTAATGGGAATGCGGGTAAAAAAAAAGACAATTTGTGCACATAGAAACACACACACGTGTAACGTGTGTTTATAAATGGCAAAGAAACTTGACACGGATTACATAAACACACTGCAAAGAAGCGGAGGGCTGGCACTGAACACACACACACACACACACACACACACACACACACACACTCAGAATGATTAATGCCTCTTTGCTCCGAACACTGACCCATGAGGCGCAGCGGGCCAGCGGCTGAACACAATTTATTAAGTGACACGGTTGTGTGTGTGTGTGTGTGTGTGTGTGTGTGTGTGTGTGTGTGTGTGTGTCGGTGTGTGTGTTCGCTGCAGAGGGTCTGTATGCAGATCTCACAGGCGGAGGGCTCTCCGCAGGGGGCTGGACGTTCAAGGGTTTTCAATCTTGGGCGGAGGAGGGCACCGTTCAGAGGCAGGCAGGAGCAGGATTTATTTCTTTATTTATCTACTTATTTATTTTCCAGAGGCTGTACTTCAGCGCAGTGTTTCCATGGCGATAGTGTCATCATTATGTCTGGATGTACAGCCCCCGTACGGGCGATAGATAAATAAATAACGGGACAAATAAGGAAAAACAGCAGTCACCTGTTTCACCCGGAGTTGACACGCAGGGAGAGACAGACAGACGGGGGGGTTGACAGGAAGCGGAGTGTCTCCTCTGCTGCACCGCTCGCTAACGCCGCCGCCGCCTGCAGTACGGCTGCCTGGCTGCCTCCTGAATCACAGCACGGCCCCGACTGTACGAGCGGAGGGGGGGGGGCGATTAATTTTTAATTTGCCGCAGGCGATCGTTGCATTAAGTCATCTCTGTCAATAACACATGTTTGAGAAGAAGCGGAGAGTGCGAGCGGGTCGGTTCAACAAATCGGCCCCGTATTCAATATCTGGAGCTCTGGATGTTCCTATACATCAACGCACACATGCAGCAGCAGCGCCATCAATTATTCACGCCACGCACAAATGCAAGGCTACGGCAGAAGCTAATGCTACGAGGGGAGGGGGCAGGAACCCCCCCCCCCCCCTTCCCACGTGGCTGTTTGGGGAAATTGTCTTGTTAGCATTTGAATTGTCCGCGCAGACAGACTGAACCCGCAATGAGCAATCGCTAGCTTGTTAGCGGTGTACGTTCGTACGTGTGCACAGTTGGCGGTGGACGTCCGCTCTGCACGCATGGAGACGGAGGGGCGGGAGGACAAACTTGGTTGGCGTTTGACACGGAGTGCGAGGAAGAGGGGACTCCTCGCTGCAAAATGCATGAGCTGAGAGCTCCGCTTCCTCCCCCGGGCGGATATTTTTAACGCCGTCTGAGTCGCCCGAGTCGTTCACAAGGACGCCGAGCGCCACCCGACTCCCCTTCATGCTTGCAGCGACAAGCGCCCGTCACAAATCCGCCCCAAAGCACGCGGGTCGTTTCCGGGTCGACGCATCTTTGGTTCTAAATGTGCTGTGAACTGAGTAACTCGCTTTTTGTCCCAAAACACAGCGTCAAACTACATGATCCGTATTGGACTCGGAATAATAGTTATGGGGACGACATAACCCACCATAAAGGTTGCCCTTCACACTCGCCGCTTTCCGGGCAGAATTCATCCATTCTTTGTCTGAAAGGCTTGTTTTGGGGGGTCGGGGGTGCAGCCTATCCCTGCTGTCATTGGACGAGAGGTGGGGTTCAATCTGCAGCGGTCACAGTCCATCGCTGGGACACATATACAGACTATTATCCGTCACAAAGAATCGAAATAATAAAACAAACAAACATGGCTAGCTTTCAGAGGCTAAGGACATCATATTTATGTTATGCTAATTTTTCATGCTGTCGATAAAAACACGGAAAGGGACGCCTGAAGTCTTAAAGGTCAAATCAACACCCGTTAATCATCGTATGACTTCCCGACGAGCCTCCAGGCTGCAGCGGCGAGCAGGGTGTGCGTTGAGCTGCAGGGAAGAGCAGCGGTGTTTACCGGCGGAGCTTCTCGTGAGCGGCGATGCCCTCGGCATCTTCATCTCCCTTACTCACTCCTCACATCTGCCGCCGATTATTTTTCTCAAATTTCGTGACGACGAACAGCGACGCCGAGCATCGCGGCGTATTTCCTGATTCAACGGCCGATGGAGAATTCATTAGGATGGGTTTATCTGCTGAGATGCTGCCCTGACGGGAGAATTACGGGGAAACAGAAAATGAATCAACTTCGCATCACACCCGCAGCAGCAACCGAACACGGTTGGGCTTTTCCAGCTCGTCCCACTTCCCGTTTCTCTCAGTCCTGCTGCCTCGTTCTGACCGACGAGTCAAGACGGAGCCGATGCGAAGTCCAAAGTCTCTGCGTTTTTCGGGGAGAATCGATGGTATTAGCAGGAGGTACGGAGGCACCGTTGGAGAGCCTTATTCGCCCTGACGTAGGAACGACAGGGTGAATGTCTGGAGATGAAATGTGAATGAGTGAACGGCTGCATGTCTCTATGTGATGTATGAATGAGCGAGCCAATGGCTGCATGCTACTATATGACGTGAATGAGTGAGTGCTTGCATGTCTCCCAACAGAGTCCATGAGTGAGTGAATGGTTGCATGCCTCTCGATTATGTGTGAATGAGAGGGTGAACGGTTGTATGTCTCTATATATGAACCAGTGATCCACTCCAGCCCCGCCTCTCGACCAATGGCAGCTGGTGTTGCTCCAGCAGCCGCTCTGCAGGATTGATGGGATTGATAATGAATGAATGAAGGAAATTCACGAAATGTACCCGTCACGCGTCCCTGTTCCTGCCCGCCCAAGCGACCCCGCAGTAAATAAGTCGTCGGTGACCCTCGGAAACCCGGAAGAAGCCGACGGCGAGGGGGCAGCCGTCCCGGGTGTCGGCCATTCCGACAGGCCGCTGTCAAATTGACACCGAGGAAGGATCTGTGGAAGAGCAGCGGCGATAAGGAGCGCCGAACCCGCTCCGCTCTGCACTTTCCTCGATGGTAATCTTACCAGCTTCTTCTTTCAGAGTGACTGGCGTCTCGTCCCGGCCGCCGTGGCCAAAAAAACGCAATCAGGAGAAAAGAATAGCTTCCAGCCACGTGGCAAAAGTCCAGCGGCGCTCTTCGAACAGCCTTTATTTAAACGTCTCTGCTGTCCTTCTGTGGAAGGCGACCCCCCGAATGCCGCCGTGAACAAAAAAAAAGACAAGGCAAGGTAGAGGGCAGGTTTTTGAAACGCCGTCAGATGATTTCATCACACTCCAGAGGAAGAGTGTCACTTCAGAAGAGAAGGAATCTGACGATGACGGAGGGAAGAGGGAGGGGTTTTGTTTTTGTCAAAAAAATGCTCGGCAGGAAATAAGAAAAATAAAAAATACCAGCGCCGCTGCGCCAGATGACAACTTCCCCCTTTCATCACACACTCCTCCACTCACAGGGTGATCCTGAGTTATCTGGAGAGACAGCGGGGGGGGGGGTTGACCCTGGGCAGCGGTGGCGGGAAAACAATAAAAATGACAAACAAAAACAGGGAGCTGTGGGACCGCGTGCAGCCCCGATCCAAATCCAGCCCCGCCGGCCTGCTTCCTGGAGGAACCTCCTTCCAGCCCAGTTCATGGTGCCACAGATACAGTCAACTGTCTCCCCACACACACACACACACACACAGTGGTGGTTGCAGAGCTTTGGCTGGCAGACAGGAGGAGCAGGGAAGTGTCTCCATGTGACGTGAATGAAGGAGTGAATGCTTCTATCAGAAGAATGACTGAATGAATGAATGAGTGACGAAAACAAGCAGGTGACAGGTGACAATTGACAAGCACTGATTGGCCGGGGAAGCCGGGCAGCACCTCACCGCCCCCTGGACGTTACGTGCAAAGGCAAGAGGTGATGCAAGATCTCGTCACGGATGCCCAACGGTGGGCGTGACTCTCCCGACGCGAGGCGTCGTCGTAAAAATAAAGTGCAGCGGGGCGTTCGGAGGGCGCCAGGAGCCATGAAATACTTCCTTGGGAATCCATGGGAATGTCTGCCCCCCCCGCGCTCACAAATCCGGCCCTTCTGCTTTGTTTTTTGCTAACTCTGCTGACAGACGGACAAAAACATAAACTTGGCCGCTGTAATGTGAAGAAACGCCTTCAAAGAAACACCACTGAATTGGATTAGCTTTCATTTTATTTTCCCCCACGACTGGATAATGTAATTGAAACGAAACGCCGTTAAAAAAGTGATAGCCTGACAAGAATTCCAATGTTTTGTTTTTTTTATTAATATCATTTTGTCATAAATATATACAACGCGGTTATGGAGTGGATACTTTTACTCAGCGCAGTGGAGAAATTGAATTTAACAGGCTGAGCATAATAACCGTCTGACATTAATGCCAGTCAAACGTGACCGCCGCGGCCCCCGGGGGGGCGGGGGGCGGGGGGGCGGGAGGCGGGGGGGCACACGGGAGGGGAC
>CAAKHD010003860.1:21856-46457 GCA_901007705.1 Fistularia tabacaria
TATTTTTTTCTTTGCTTCTTCTTTTTCCCTTTGTGTGTGTGCACGTGGGTGTGTGTGTGCATATGTGTGTGTGTGTGTGTTTGTGTGTGTGTGTGTGTGTGTGTGTGTGTGTGTGTGTGTGTGTGTGTGTGTGTGTGGCGGGAGTGTACGTGGCTGGGTGGCACACCTGCGGCATGAGTGTGACCAATCATTTTCCCACACACACTAAAGCAGTGACTCATACGAGTTCCCAGAATTGTGAAATCAGAGAATATATGTCCATACAGGTGTAAATATATACATATATACATGCACACAC
The DNA here is from genome assembly GCA_901007705.1 of Fistularia tabacaria. NCBI lineage: Eukaryota > Metazoa > Chordata > Actinopteri > Syngnathiformes > Fistulariidae > Fistularia > Fistularia tabacaria. Next base: position 22,155 of record CAAKHD010003860.1, read on the forward strand.
ACACACACACACACACACACACACACACACAGATATACATATATTCTCATCAATGCACATACATATACAAACACACACACATGTATTCACATATATACACAAATGTATATACACATATATATACACATATACATTTGTGTTTGTATGTGTATATATACACATGCATATGTATATATGTGTGTGCATTTATGTGTATATGTGTACACACATATATACAAACATACATACATACATACAGACAGACACAGATACGCATATATACATACACACACATATGTACATACATATAAACATACTGTATGCACACGTATACATACGTATACATACGCACACATATGTATACGTGTGTGCATTAATGTGTATATATGTACACACATATATATACATGTACATACATACACACGTATGTATATACACACACACATATATACATACATAGACACATATTTGTATTAAAACAGAGTTACTGCAAATATTGAGTAAGAAGAAAAATATTGAGTGACTTAACGTTTTATTATATGTGTCAGGACCTTAATAACTGGAAAATAAAAAAGTGAATTATCCTGTAGTAACCAGTGTCGGGGGCGTCAAAGCGTTTTCCATTTCTTTTTTCAAACATAAAATTTCAATTAAAAACACAATAAAGGCCCCTATAATTGTGCATTAAATCAAATTAACAGGTGCCTATACTTCTGATTGCTCCGCCTCCAGCCGGGGTGAATGGGTTTGCCCCACGCGTGAGGTCGGGGGCTGGAATGCCTATCGGTGCACGTGGACGGCGCCGTTCAAAAAAAGGTTTTAAATTACGGCCGCTACTCCAATTCCCTCCTTTCAGTCCAATGATATTTATGCTGCCGTCTCATCGTTTGGACATTTATCCAGAGTCTGCCCGCGCGTCTCCGTCAACAAGACTTAACAAGCCATGAATGAAACCTTTGTGAGCGCAGAGAGACACGAACAGAGAAGGCTTCAGTCAGGAAGGAGAGGAAGAGGAGGCCCTCCTTTTCATGCCCGACATTTAGGCTCGGATTCAGCATTTCAAGAAAACCCACTTCCATGTGTTGCCAGTTTCCAATCTGCATGCTGCGTCTGATATCGCTCTCTGCACTTTCAGAAAAACACGCCCGCAAAAAAAGGAAAAAAAAAAAAGCTCAGACTCTTTTCTCGGCCGGCCCAGAAAAGGCTGGAAAGGAAGTAAACAAACGTCCGAGAGGGTTTCTGTCGGACGCGGGCGGGCGGGCGGGCGGGGGGGTGGGGGGGGTTGTGTCAAAGCAGCCTCCAGACACAGAGGGAATCCAGAAGCAGGACCAAACAAGTCTGAGTGTGATAAAGACAGCAGCTGTGGAGGAGTGAGGAGAGCAGGTAGGGCTGGTAAACCCCGCCGCTGACAGGCCGACAGGAGGCAGGTGTGCAGACGGAGCGGTGACTCGAGAGTAATCAGAGTAGACTACCCTGTGACCAACACACACACACACGCACACACACACACACATGCGCACGCACGCACGGCCGGGCAGCGGTGCTGAGACGGCAGTTCGCCGCAGAGTCACAAGTCGCCGTTTCTCAGGAGCGGTAATAAAAAGACACATGGACGCCTGCTGTATCTGCAGCAGAGTTACTCGGGCCTCGGCGCGGATCTGCGGAGACGGCGGGGGCTGGCAGCCGGTTCGGGGAGAGAAAACACGAGGGTGGCTGTGTTTGGAGCTGCGGCTCCAGGCAGCAGCGCAACAGAGCTGGGATTTGAAACAACAGCAACAATAAAAGCATGTATTTATAATGCATGTTGTTGTTCTCCGTCATTCCTAATGAACTACTTTGCTCCCAACATTTGGTTCTGCTTTGTTTTCTTATTGCATTTGTTCCCACAGTTGAATGTGCCAGAAATCAATGCCTCAGGGGTTTAGTGAAAGTTGTGACCGCGACATTCCCAGAGTTCATTGTTCCCAAAGCTCAACGCTCCCAAACGCCGATGTTTCTCAAGATCCATATTCCAAAGCTCAACGCTCCCCAAGCTAAATGATCTCAAAGCTCCATGTTCCAGAAGCTCCACGGCCCCAAATGATTGTTCCAAAAATCCAATAATTCCGAAGTCCAATGCTCCCAAAGCTAAATGCTACTGAAGCTGAACGCCCTCAAACCCCATGTTCCCGAAGCTCCATGTCCCAAACCAATGATACCAAACTCCGATGTTTCTAAAGTCCAATTCTCCTAAAGCTAAATGCTACCAGAGCTCAATGACAATAAAGCTCAGTCTTCCCAAAGTCCAATGTTCCCAAAGCTGCACGGTCCAAAAACTGCAACGCCAAGCTTGATGTTCCCAAAGTCAAATGTTTCAAAGTCTCACTTTCCAAAACTTCAATGCTCCAAAAATTCCATGTTCTCAAAGCTCAGTGTTCCTTAAACATTGTTCAGTTCGCGCAAAGTTCAACGTTTCCGAAGCTCGAAGCTCTAAAAGCCCAATGTTCCCAGAGGTGGATGTTCCCAGGGTTCGATGGTGAATGTTTGCCGAACATAACACTTAACACGCTCATCCCAGGCAAGATGACTGATACAAGTAAAACAATTCAAACTAAGGTTGGAAAAGAAGCTGAGGGAGCATCGGAATTGTCTTCTACAAAAATACTCTTTTATTGTATTTCCTCCCATCAGAGGATCCGCCGAACTGCCAATCACGTGGGTGTTCGGAAGATCAGCAAGTTTGGTTTGAAAACTTGTGTCGGCTGGTGGGAGGACGGCTCGCGGAATCACTTTTCCAAGGAGAACTTTTGTGTTCTGTTTTTGTTTATTTTCCGGGAACTTGCCCAAGATTAGCAAAATCAACGCAGGGATCCTCCAGAGTGCGTCGGGGCTCCGGTATGGTTTTCCTGGCTGTAAATGCATGACCCCCTTTGAGCTGCGCGTGGCTGACACAGCCACGGTGATACACACACACACGCACACACACGCACACACACACACACACACACACACACACACACACACACACACACAGCTGATACGTACGACTCTAAATCCTGTTATATACACACTCTAACTAATCCTGATAAATCACTTGGCCGGCTCGAATCGGACGGTGATTTTTCTTCGGGGACAGAGTCTGCGCCTGTGTGTGTGTGTGTGTGTGTGTGTGTGTGTCCATGCGTGCGTTGTGCGTTGCCGCGGTGAGGCTAATGTGTCCGGACACCTCGCTGGTCCCAAAGTGACTCTTGCAGTAACAGATCAATCAGAGCGGGCTGAGCAGACAAGCTCCCCACGCCTCCATTGTGATACCATTATCTCCCATTTAGGAGGAAAAGTCATATTGATTCTTTCCATTATGTCGCTGCAGATTTGGCTCTATCTGGCTGTTTGCGGGAGCCGGAGAGTCGGAGGGTGAAGGGGAAGGATGTGAAAGGCTGTGAGCGCCGATGGCTATGAGCGGAGCCCCCTTCCCGGCTGAAACCGTGCAAAATCAGAAGAGAAAGAAAGATGCAGCTGTAAGTGAGAGAGTCGCCGCCAGGACCTTTAGCCTGAATGTTATCCTATTGATTACCAATTTGTGAACGGCAGGGGCGCTTTTGTCCAAAAAATTGAGCGGCCGCAGCACAGCGGAGACGGGATCAGCGGAGAGGGGAGGCCGGGGTTGGCCGGGGAAGGCGGAGGAGACAAAGAACAGAGAGTCACAGAGAGGCTGAGGTCTCGCTGCACTCACAGTGCGGCAGGCACGGTTACATGCATGTTACATGTGACATACGAACATACCGGCATTCATAGAGACACAAACAACCAGCCACCCTCTCACACTTCATACGGAGACAGACAGCCATTCATCCTCTCACTCACACGTCATACGTCATTCATGCATTCAGTCACATCAGATTCAGACAGATGGATCGACGCCCACTCGCTCCAAGGCCTGCGTCACACACCCGGGCATCGGAACCCCTTTCCCGTGGTTCTTCGAGGAACCTGGAGAAGCTGGAACGCGATGTGGAAAGCACACACTCTGCTTTTATTTTGGAAAGGTTTGTATGGAGACACTGAGGATGAAGACATGACGCTCCCTGTTTGGTGGAAAATTGACGAGAAACGTCAGCATTCACGTCATTTACAAAAAATACAACCATTCACCCTCTCATTCTCACATCATATAGAGACTGATAACATTCACTCAGTCATTCACATGTCATAGAGTACAAAAAATTCACTCTCTCGTTCTCACATATAGAGACACCCATTCACTCTTCCGTTCCCATCATCCAGCTATACAAACATTCACCCTCTCATTCTCACGTCATACGGACAAAAAGAATCCTCTCTCTCATTCTCACTGGATCTAGAAACAAGCATTCTATCTCATCCCATCTTATTCACTCTGCCATTCTCTCGTCATGTCGAGACATGGGGTTATTCAGCCTCTCATTCAGGTGTCACACAGACATACAACCATTCACTCATTCACCGGTCTGGGTTCTGTCGGCAGACCGCAGAGGAGGACTCCCGCCGGCAGGTCTGAGCCGCAACGAGAAGAAGAACCTGCAACGTGCTGAACTGAATATGTGATGACTTGCGGCGAGACGCTTGTGCTGCGCCTCCTGATGTCATGGAGACGAGAGCGCGTGGGCGCGGAGGAGGCCGCCCGCCAGCGGCCCTTCCGGGGGGTCCGCCGCTAAATGAGGACGAGTTTCATCCCAGCCATATTTGCCTCGGAGAGGCTTCCCGGGAGCCTGACACACTTCCAGTCATCTGATCTGCGAGGCTGTGTGACACAGCCGCTAAGAGGAAAGCAGTGTTCGCAGAAGGACAACAGATACTCGCATAGAACAAAGGGAGGCATCGGCTGGGAAACTTCTGCAAAACATAAGCTTATCAATTTATGAGTATAATTAAAAGTTTCCCTGTGCAAATGTTTGGCACCGGCGCGTTTCTTTGGGAACAACAGGTTTTTTTATCAACAGCTGAATTTGCTCTACTTTTTATTTACTTTATCTATTATTTCTTACTTTGCGTTATTATACAACGGTTAGCGGTCCCAGCTCACAGCCAGAGCGCCTTTCCAAAGCGCGGGGAGTCGCACGCACGCCGTTTCCTCCGAGATCTCGGGGTCGGCAGAGGAATGACAGGGTGAATGGTTGTATATCTTTCGCGCCGTCGCAGGGAGTCTGATCGGAGTGCGCATGACAGCACTCTTAATTGTCTCAGGATAAATGTACAATCTTGGTCTATTTTCATGTTTTTCTGCGTGCACAGAGCACGCAGGGCAGCTGCGGCCCGGCGTGCACGTGGTTCCAGCTGTGCGCCTCCGCGGAAGGTCAGGAGGCGGCTCCATGAATCACCCCGCCACATTTCTCCGTGATTTATCCCCCCGGCGTGAGCGTGCAGCCATGAGAAGAGGTCAGACGCATCCAGCGCCCACCTGTACCTGCGCCTGCTGCCCTCCAGCGCTGCCCGGCGCACACCCACGCGCTGAGCCCGGACCGCAAACACCACCGCCAAGGTCATTAGCGGCGCGACTAGCCCCTTGTTTGTTTATGCCCGAGACAAAGCGCCAACAAAAGGCTGATAAGCAGCACCATCCATCTTACCGGGGGTTTGACGGCGCTGATTTAAACGGCCGCCGTGCATTTGCAGAGGACGGGGCGCGGGAGAGCCGACCCCGTGAGGACGAGGACGGACGGCCAGGTCGTAAATGACCGTGAGATGAAATGAACGGTTCGGTGATTTCCCCACGCTGTGATTGGATCGAAGGCGGGGTTCCTTTGAACACAACGCTCTGTTCAGGCAGGCTAGAAATCAGTGATCGATCCCTCCGGCCAACAACTGGACAGTCGATGCCAAATCCATTCATCCATTCATACTTACAACATTCATTCACTCATTCACATGTAATACAGACAAAAACATTCACCCTCCCATCCTCACCTCACAAACAGACATACGTCCATTCACCCTCTCACTAACCGCCGCGCCGCCCCTCCCAGATGCACACATGAAGATAATAGCAAAACTCAAGCTTGGATTTCAGCACAGGCAGAAAAAAAAAAAGCTCCAACAGCGAGATTTCAATGTTTCCAGCTATTTACAACATAATCAACATTTCACCAACGGGGTCCTGCAGATTCTGCTCCACATACTGTATATTTGTATTTTCCCCGCTGGCGTGGAGCCTGCTGCTCGGGAGAGGCTCGTCCGACCCCGCTCTGCATTAGCGCTCTCCGATAAGAATCAGCTGACTGTCCCTGAGCTGAATATCCATCATCACTCAAAAAGCCTCCCTCTCAGGATTCCACACTCCGGCACTTGTTAGTTATTCCTCTGCTTTTGCGGCCGAAGTATTTTCTTTGTTTTGCCAGCCGAGGCCACGATCTATTTGTGTTTTCCTGAACGGCGAAAGGCGCCCCCGCCGCCATCGGATCAGTCCGACCATCTGCAAAGTCATCATTAAGGAAACACGTGATAATCGTTAGCACTAATGGGATTAATTGACCGGAGGCTTCGGCGCCGCGCAGACGCCCGCGCTAATCCCGCATTTCGCTAAATTGTTATTTAATGTTTTGCCGACTTGGTAATCACCGCTTATTTTTAGATAGCGGGCAAAGTCTGCAGCCGCTAAACGACGCGGTACGAGCGCGCCAGGAGTTTCAGCGTTGATTTCTTCATTCGTTCATTCTCTGAACTGCTTCTGATGCACTGAGGGCTGCGGGGGTGCTGGAGACCATCACAGCTGTCCCTGGGCCGGAGCTCAGGTTCACCCTGATCGAAGGCCTCCAGGGAGATATGAAGCCATTCACTCTGTCACAACTCCCATAGAGACATACAGCACTTCACTCTACTCTCACATCATATAGAGACACACACTTCTTCACGTTCTCTCCCACATCATTCATTCATTCATTCATTCATTCATTCATTCATTCATTCATTCATTCATTCATTCATTCATTCATTCATTCATCATTCATCATTCACATCTCATATGGGATACTCTATGCACTAAATATGGGGCCACTCATTCACACCTCCTATAGAGATGTCTATACAATACATATTGAGACATATGGCCATTCATTCATTCATTCATTCATTCACACCTCATATAGAGACACGCATCATTCACTCACTCATTCACAAGTGCTATGGAGATCTGCAACCATTCATTGACACCTCAATCAGTGTCATTCAGAGCACTGTGCCATCGTGTCGCCTACTTTGTCTTCCTAAGACTATCAACTGTGTTTTTATTCCTATCTTTTAATTCAGGCTCGAAACGCTCTGTCATCTTATTCTATTTCATCGTCGCTTTGTTTCTGCGTCGTAAAACAAAGTGAATAACGGGACGCAAACGAATACTTTTCCAACAGGCGAACGAGCAGTGAGTCCTGGCGAGGAGCAGCTCAGCTGCGTGTCAGCCTTCGCCAGGATTCTGAAGCAGCTCCCGGTGAGGAACCAAAACAAGTTCACGTGAATTATGAGCTTGGAATCAAACTGTGGAGTGAATGCGCCCTGATATTTTTCCACGGGATGTTCGGAATGGCAGCTAATTAACGGGGAGACGAACCGGAACAAAACATTTCTAGTGGTTTCGGAGAATAAAAGTATAGCAGAGTTAATAGTATCGGCGAGGAAGACTTTGGTCCTCAAACGGGGAAACAGATTCATCATACTGGACAAAACCTAAAATCGTTGTGTTGGGGTTTTTCTTTTTGATAGTCAAAACGGTTGCTAGGATACGCCCGGACGAGAGCCGTGCCCCGGTGTCCTCGGGCGTCCCCGGTCTTTTGCATTTGCTACCACGAGAAGGCGCGAATAGGCATCGCTAACGGTAAGCCACGAGAGCTAAACAAGCCTAGCGTCCCCACATGAGGCCGTCAGGCGTGTTGTTTTGATGGCGGTGGAGCGGCGATTCTGAGCGGCCTAACCTTGCTGATGTAGCACTAAGTGGATTACAGGCAGAATAAAAAGAAAAAGGAAGTATTTAAAACGCACAAGAGGAAATCAAATAAAAAAAGAAGAAAACGATTCAATTTGATTAAAAAAAAGAAACTGGCGCGCAACAGAAGGAATTAGCCGAATCAAATTAGCGGTGATGGAGTTTCCCCCCGCAGACTCACGCTCCCTTTCAGAGCCCAACATACGATTACAGCTGGAAAAACCAAAACAAATAAAAACAAACCAAAACATTGGGTTGAGAGGAGTTTGTGTTAACAGTTGCTGGGATCACACACACACACACACACACACACACACACACACACACACACACACACACACACACAGCAAAGACAACCCCCTGCAGACTCAGAAGATAAATCAGAGCTCCAGCCAGGCAGATGAGGTGTATTTCACACTCGGAGAGCGGCCCGGTCCGACGCTCATTAATCTCGGGGAGACAAGCCCTCTGTCCCGGCGGCGGCGCCGGCGGCCACGGGCCGCCTGGACCCGCGGCACTAATGGTTCTGCTGCCGTGGCCGCTCGTCAGAGCCGCCTCTGTTGACCCAGATAACGCCGGACTCCCGGCCAGAAAGCCACGGGCGCCCTCGCGGTCCGAATCCGCCGCCTGGTTGGACGGCGACCCGGAGATAAGGCGGCCCGGGCGGAAGTTTGAGCCCGTCGGGCCGGTCCTGCGGAGACAGTCATATCTACCCTTCCTCAGGCAAATCCCCCCCTAACCAGAAGCGACTTCCACAATCCCGGTTCCAAGCGTAGTTTAGCCTAGCACACAAGACCCATGTGTTTATCCATTCCAAAATCTCTGCTAACATCCGCCGTAGGTCAGCCGGGGTCCAATCCTGGGCTCGGAGGGAACATCCAATATACATTTGAATTTTCCAACAAGTCCAACTGCGATGACAAGAAGTGGACTTGGATCCTGCTGTCCGAAGGTATTTTAAAGAAAGGGAAATAACCATACGCTTTTATCGTTGGTGTTTTTTTCCTCTGAGATCTCACCTACATGCAATACCGCTTCCTCCCATCCGTCCGTTCAACCTCCCCCCCGCTCCAACATTTGGTGAAGGCGATCCGTCTTGCTTCACATACGCACACTCCCAGCATGCACCGCGGGAAACGAGCGCATCTCAGCTGCGGGCTCCATCCCAGCGGACGGTTAGCCGGAAGTTGTTAGCGGCAGAAAAGTTTGGGGGGCCTCGCTTTCCCCGAGCACGAAATCCTGCCGGGAGCAGCGGCAGCCAACCCCGGATCCACCTGGTTGCAGGTGTTTATGATATTTTAGCGCGTGTCCCGAGAGGAGGACAGAAACGGCCTGGGTGGAGCTGCTCATCCGCGTGAGACGGAGCGACGGGTCGACGGGTCGACGGGTCGAGTTCTCTCCAGCCCAAACCGTGTCTGGCACGTGGCATGCGGCGCTGCCGGCTCCAGGTGTGTTTGCTCGGCCGGTGTTGGAGCCGCCTGCCAGAGAGACTCTCCCATCACAGCCCGACCGAAAAAAACTAACTTTGAAAAAATACCCGAGCAGAGGCCGGCGTCCTGGTGCCCGCCGCTGTCCAACCCATGCTCATCCAAACGGCATATTTACCAGCGACTGCCCGCCTGCCAACTCTGCCCGCGGGAACAGGGACGACAGCATGAGTGACACGGGTGGGAGTGAAGAGGTAAAGGAATGAAGCTCATGAAGAAAAGCAGAGGAGGAGCGACTGACGGGGCAGACGTGTGGGGCGTCATGCATGATGCTGATATTCCAGGTTGAGCGGAGATAAGCCGCCGGTGGATTTTTTTGCAACCTTTTCAGGATCGAGGCCGTGAGGCCGTGCGCTCGGACAGCAGCGGAACCAGGGATCAGGGATCAGGGATCAGCTCGGGGAAGCATTTTAGCTTCTGCAGGGTTCCCGGGGGGGGCGTAGGCGTAGGTGCTGGCTGGGACTCAAAGCCACGTGCATGACGGGATGCAGAGAGATACGTTTATTGCGCTCACCGGTCAGCTGTTTACGCGCGACAAAGCGGAACCGCAGAGGAACGTGAAACATTTTGGCCGGAATAAGTCCAGAGGTGGCTCTCGGGGTTTTTCCACGGGGAAGCGGCGCAGGGAGGAGGAAGCCAAAGCAGCTTCAGTCAGGGTGTTTTTTTTACTGCTGTCATCTATTTCATCTACTTTTGTTCGACTGTGAACACACTTTGTCTATTTAACATTTTCATGTCGGGAGTCCCCGCAAAATTTCGTAACGCTCGTATAATGACGATAAAAACTGGAGTCCCGAGGTGCGTCTTCCTGCTGCGTAAAATCGCAACCGTAAAGTTTCGCTGTCACGATGCGTCTTTCCATCGCGGCCCGCGTCGGCTCAACAAGGTGTTCTCCGCTCCAATAAAACCTACATACAAAGATATTTTTCCCGCGTGGCGGTTAAATCTCGGGCTCTTCTGTCAGTCAAGGTTTTCATCATCCGCAGCACGGCCCTGCTTAGGATCCCTTTCTCCCAGCCCGAGTCCCCCGCCAGCCCGGGCCTCTGCAAATCCTATTATTACAATTGACATGCATTGTGTGTGTGTGTGTGTGTGTGTGTGTGTGTGTGTGTGTGTGTGTGTGTGTGTGTGTGTGTGTGTGAATGAGGAATGTTCACCGCACGCACACAGGGAGGTAGAATTCCCGTACCGTGCGGCGGCCCCGGGAAGATATGGATGACGCTGTCGCACCGACGGCCCGTTCTCCCCTCCCTCCCCTGGCAAACAGATGGAGGCGTCAGCGCGATTCTGGCCGGGGGCGGAGCCACGGCGCCTCGTCCGCATGCCGTCGTCGGTTTGGGGTCACGGAGGCGCGGGGGTCGAGGGCGGCGCGGCGCTCATTCCTCTCTGCCTTCTTTACAGCTGAGCAGCTGAGCAGCTGAGCAGCTGAGCAGCGTTTCGGGCTAACGGGAACAAAACAGCCCCTGATGGCGTTCCTTAATTATTCCGCCTGCGGTGCGGCTTCGGAATTGTAAGTCGCAGAGGAAATTCCCAGCGTGGCATCAGAAGTCAACGGCACCGGTCATTAATTTAAACAAGTGAATGCTATGTGTTTTTCCCAGATTAATTATAGAGGCTCTGAGTGAAACCACCGCTGGCGAAGGATTCCATGACGACTCCCCGACAGCGCGGGAGATGCGGAGCGGCCAGAACGCCGATGTTGTGGGCTTCCTGGAAAAGAGGACGGTTATCGCTCTCAGGCCCGCCGATGAACGCAAACCTCGATCGTCACGGCAAAAATCGGGGATCGGAACGATGGAAGATCCATGAGATCCATGAGATCCATGATATCCTTGCTCACCCGCGAGGTCGGATTCAAAATGCAAACTGACAAAATTCAATCTGAAATACAGACGTTTTCCCCCACGGTCCAAAAACCGTCCTAACCCTAACCCTAAACCAGGTTCATTGAAGACCCTAAACTGCTCATGAATGACGGGGTGAACAACTGTATTTCGAATCAAATAGAAGGGAACATCGATGGTCCCACAGAGGAGACATTTCAACCACTAACAGCAGGACGTGGACAGTGCAAGGAAAGAAACTAAGAACAAACAATAAACAGTGAAGAATACATATGAAGAGGTTGAGCTTCTATTCAGCAGCTCCATCTGGACAGTTCGACCATATATTAACAGCAGCAGTTCCTGCGGCGGAGGCTGTGCTGCCCCAGTGAGGGGATGAATGAATGAAAGAGGAGCTCATTGAGAGCAGAGCTGAGAATAAAATCTGCCTCACACACACTGGCTGGAGGAGCAGCTCAGGTCCGTCTGATGTTGTGCACGGGATGCGTGAATGAGAGGGTGAATGGCTGCAGGTCTCTGCATGTGGCCCTGTGATGGACTGGCATCTCCTCCTCATCCCTCCGTTGAGCGGTATAGATAGTAAATGAACAAATGAAAAAAGTGATAATATAAGAGGAGTTAACCTGCACAAACAGTGGCTTCAGGACCTGCTGCCCTCGTATCAACGCTGTCTGCCTGCAGACTGCCAGCACGCAGGCGTCTATCATTCATATGATTTATTATTTATAAACTTATTATCTTATCGTATCTTATCTTATCTTATCTTATCTAACTCCCCAAACCAAGACTAATGACGGCGTGGCGATCCGGGCCTCGCGCCCTCAGGCCACGGCCGCTCTGGAATTCTATGAAATTGGAGGCCGATTATGACAAAGAGGATGAGCTTGGCTCCCGGCCGGTTCGGCCCTCCCGTCCCACTCCCCCTCTGAAGCCCGTCACCCGTTCCCGTGTGAGTGATCGGCCTCGGCCGGCGGAGGCGGGAGTCAAGCTCCTCGTCGCCTCCGGCGTTCCACGGCCAGAACGACCCCCCCCTCCTCCCAGACTCAATTTTGGGTTGATTTTATTTCTGCGCTGCGTGTTTTGTCGTTATTTACCAAGCGCTTCCTTTCTTGCCCGAGATCTTTCAAGGCCATTTTGGCTGAGAGACATTGTTTACCTGAACGTGGGGTTTTGCTTTCTGCTTCGTCCTGCTCCTCCTCTGCGGTGCCTGGACATTCATCACACCCCCGGGAGAGATCTCCTCCATTCAGCACCTCCTCGGGCTATTTTTTCTCCCCCACTCGCAGATGCTACTGTTTTTAGACAGTTTTTTTGTTCCCACAAGCGCTGGAGACCCCTCACCTCGCGCAAGCCTGCTTTTAAAAGTGTGAGTCTGGCAGGTCATATTCACTCCACAGCGTCCTTTTATGAGCATGAAAGCTGCTCGTGTATCATGTGACCTATTAGCATGTAGCCGTTAGCACCTCTGCTATCATGATTATGAGATCGTTGTAATGGTCCCTTCCAAACCCCTCCGTCTGTCACATGCTCGCCTTCCCTCTCTCTCCCGGTCGAGGCAGAAGGCCGCCCACGCTCGAGTGTTTCCTCGCCGCTCCTGAGGGAATGTTGGGTTTGTGTAGATCGTCTCAACGAGTGGCGGTCCAGACCACAGCGTCCTGTTATGAATAGAAGAGCTACCATTGTATCAAGTGAGCTATTAGCATTTAGCGCTCGCTCCTGGGGGAGTGTTGGCTTTCCGTCTGAATAAGATCTGACTTACTGGTTGGAATCCGCAGCATTCTGGGTTTATGGGAGAGCTCTCCATGTTTGCTAAACCGCAAATAACCACTCGAACCGCCAGGCGGCCGGGGCGGAGGGCCGGGGGGCGGCGGATTTGTTCCCGTGATCCTCGCCAAACAGCGGCAAGGCCGGGAGGATTAACACGCAGACGCTCAGCACGCGGGCATTTTCCACGGGAACATTTCGATTTGGGAATCAGCCTCACGACTGAAATACATCTTCTGCACCTTTTAGCTTCCACATTCAGGAAATGAAATATCTTGATAAAATCAAAAAGCAAACACGGGGATTATTTAGCAGGTTTCTAATCGACACACACACACACACACACACACACACACACACACACACACACTGACGAAGGCTGTTGTCAACAGAAGTTGTGAACTTATAAAAGTAAACGCACTGAGAAAAATGACAGCCTTTCTCATCATCGCCATGACAACACAACGATGGCGAGGTTTCGTCTTTCCCCACTGAGAGAAGCCTTCCGTGGGATGAGAGCTGTCGGACTAATACGTCGTGGGTAAAACCTGCAGACGGCGGGAGAATAAAGAGCAACAAGTCGAGTTCCACCAATGACATCCTTCGATGGCCAATGACATCACACTTCCAGGAAGTAGCAGATGGTTAGTTCTGAGGTTTCAGCGTCGGTGTGACGGGAACCATCCAAACACTCACGCCAAGGGCAACGCATGTCTGGTCAAACGGCAAAAAACAAGACCGCTGGCGAACACGGCGCTAGCTTAGCATTAACAATGCTACCATGTTAGCCGGGAGAGCTCTGGCTCAGGATTGTCACTCAAGGTCTGTGTGAGAAGATGTGTGTTTCTACGTTTCCTGTTTGGAATTCTCCAAAATCTGGAGGAGGGATGAAACGTTCCAGTCAGCGTGGAGACGTTTCCTCCTGGGCCCGTCTGGCCAGGGCCTGCAGCTCCTGGATCACCGTCTCCTTGTCGACCTCGGCAGAACTTCCCCTGGAGCCTGACCTTCTCTCACCGCCCAGTGGCCGTCCGCTCGGTCCTCCGCCTCTCGGAAAGACTTACTGTCCGACCGCGTGTTCGCCGGCCACGCTCGCTTTCTGCCACCCCCTGCCCGGAACGCAAAAACCGCAAAGCCAGGGTACTTGAACGCATCGCCGACAAAGACATCCACATTGGAAGGTTCGCGTGAGTCGGACAAAAAGCTCGACAATTTGACGGTCATTTAGTCGCTCATCATCCGAATTGCCTCGCTGCTCACGAGGAGATGAGGTCGGCGGATCCAATGGCAGCCGACATTCAGCCCCACCTGTCACACACACAGACGAGGATCCGCTCACTCCCATTATTCCCGACGGACAAGGGCAAATCCTTTTTTCTTCTTTCTTTCTTTTTGAAATGTGTTTTTCAATCTAAAATCAGTTATCTGGCCAGACAGCGGGTAACCCCGAGAACCCGTGCAGCGACACGGAGAACCACGTGGGCTTTAAGGGGAAGCCCGTTGATGTAAGTCACTGCCATAAAGTCAATCCCAGCGCGGCAGATGGCACTGACTGGTATGATGGGATGCCGTCCACAGGTCTCTTTGAAGGAGGTGGACGGTACCCAGCTGCAGGACTGCAATGACGGAATTAATGAGAACTTTTATGTTTTCAAAAGGCTATTCTTCTCCCGTCTTCGTGGCGCGATTGCTCCGCATTCACCCGGAGACGCTCAAAGCGGAAAATAAGCAAATTCGAAAAAAGGCGTGCAGAAAATATGGAGATTTTAGCTTTTCACCGGCGCGGCGAAGAAAAGGGCGCCGTCTTCCGCCAACGAACAGATGGTTCATTAGAAAATCACTGGTTTCTCCCGGAGCGGTCGGAGGAGCAGGCTTCGCGGGCTGCGGCTGCGGCTGCGGCGCGTCTCCCTGCTGCCAGAAAAGAAGTTTGACTTTGGATGTGGGGGGGGCTGACAGGAAGCGGGCGTCACCGTGTGAAAGGTCAGCCTTCCGGCGGCACTTGAAAGTCGACGGCCTTAATGAGACCCTCGCCGACGGGTAATATCTGGACCTTTTCTCAGAACTATTCAGCGTCTTATCTTTTCCTCATTTTTTTTTTTTACATTTTTTTATCTTTATCCACATCTTATGCTCCATGCCTCTCCCATCTGGACAAGTTTCAGTTTCCATAGCAACCCTTTTTTTGTCTTCAGCTGCACAAAAGCTCAGAGTTGGGGAGAAAAAAAACAAAAAACAAAAAAAAAAAAGCAGTGATCTCGCCCGAGATTATTCTATAGGGTCGTCTTTGCCACTTCTCAAATGATAATTCCTTCCTCTCACTGACGGCGATGTCACTGGATAATTCACACGCAGGCACTGTTAAGGTTACAAAGACAGCGGTATTTCCTGGAAGATGAAGAGTAAGACGGATACTGTAATTCCACATGGATGAAAACTGCATTGTCATCTTGTCGATTCATTTTTTTTTACAACCCATCACCTCACGCTCGGTATTTTTCCAACCTATTCACTCGCACCACTTGAATTGCTTCTAATGGGTATCAAGGCCACGCCGATGTGTTGGGGAGTCGTTACACAGACAAGCTCCGCACAGGAAACTCGTCGGATGAAAACAGTGTCGGCTCACACTCGACGGAGTCCAAAATTCAACGAGACGCCGCTGACGGAGCTGTTGAATAATGACTCTTTGACCTGCGAGCAAGGATGCGTATGCAGATGAGATGCTGATTTCCCGTCGCCGGCGGCAACATTCAAAAGCGGAGCGTTATCGCGCGGCGGAAAGAGACCGCTGGCTCGTAAACAGGCATAAAGAGATGGCGCGCATCGAAATAGCCGCACGAGGCTGCTGCCCGCGCGTTGTGCAGAGTCCGCTTGCCTGTCAGACCTTGACGACCGGCGAGGATTCAAAACCCGGCTTTTCAGAAACCGAAAAATTACAGAAACACATCGTTAGCTGCAGGAACGCCACGAAGAACCCTCACCTTACAGCTAGCCAGCTTGATGCTGCGCATCATGTGGGATTCGGGACGCTGAGCCAATCACTGAATGGGTTCCTTGCAGGGGAATATTCTAGAGCAAAAGGGATTTTATGTTTTACACATATTGCCCAAATGAGGGCAATTTGAATTTCAAGCAGACACAGCGGAAGCTTCCAGCGGCGGGACGGGCTCGATCCGGTATTCGCCGAAGTGCCTTCCAGGAAGATGCTTCAGGGCCGCTTCCACTCAGCATCCAAGCGTCTCGGGGATACCGGGGTACCGCATCCGAAAACGCTGCATCGACGTGAGTGACGATGCCGCCTCTTCCTGCGAACACCAGCGCTCTTGTTTATGCCGGGAGCGGTGATCCTTACTTGAGCTGCATCACCTTCTCCTCCTGGGAAGCCGGCTATTTGCATGAATTGTATTTGCATCCACTGGGTTCTTGTTAAAAGTAAATGTGACGATTATGTTGCGAGACGATTACGGCGTCGCTCAGTGAATAATTATCAGAGGAAGTTATCATCACATTAGCCGTACTGTAGGGCTACTGTCAAATTAAATATCATTTAAATTAGTGTATTAAAGAGAACAATTAAACCGCAGCAAGAGGGATCAGAATGGGGTAGAAGGACTACAAAAGTGGAGGATGGTAGTCTGCGGATAGCAGGACATGTTTCATGTTTCTTTTGGATATTTGTCAGTCTGGGGTCGCCGCTCATTTCCAGGAAAAGTTTATCGTTGGCCAGCGATTAAAAGTAACCTAAAGCCGCTGTCGGACATCCGCGTTGTGGGTCTGCGGAGGAAGAACACCGGAGATTTAGCGTCACAGCTGCCTGGGCCCTGTGCTGCTGGAACGGCGATAAAATGATTTTTGACACTTTGAGATTTTTTTCTTTACGTCGTCGGCAAAAGTGAATGAAAGCAGCAGAGGAAAAGGGGTCATTTCAAGGTGGTCGGGTGGTCTTTATTACTTTCAGATTTTATGGTCACGGTGACCGATCGCAAACTCCCAGCTGCATACTTTGGAAAATGCTCAAATCTTCATCGACACGTTTCTTTAGAAATGCAAGAGTTAGTTCCTCTCCTGTGCTACCAAGAACATCCTGTGAACCCGTTCATCCCTGTCAACCGGGAGACTCAATTATGGGTTATCAAAGGTCCATGTAAACAGATTAACCTCAGCATTGTCAGGCCCGCAGGCAGGTATTTCGAGCAGCGTCGGACGGCGGCGGTGAATTCATCATGCCGCGTCAGGCGCCCGGTGAGGAAAGGAAAGGTTGAGGTGAGGAGCGGCCTTTTCATAGCGGCTGTGACCTTCACGATGAACCGACGGAGCCGACGCGGGCAATCGCTTACGCGTGACAGTTCGGGTCTATCCATTCATCACGGGGCCGTTTGGGGGAAAAAAAAAAAAAAAAAAAAAAAAAAAGAGCTCGTAATTAGCCGAGCATCTGAAAATAAACTGACTTCTAAAACGCGCCGTCCTCCTAACAAGCACTCGGCCGAAAGCCGGACGCTCCAAAAAATCCGAAAACGAGCTTCAGTCCATTAGAGTGATCATATCAACTGCGGCGATGATTCCTCTGCGTGAAAAGTAATTGTACATTTATATATATAATCCCTTCCCCGGGTAGTGGATTCAAATTGATTGAGTTTCGGCTGTGGGCTGACTGAAAATGAATCTGTTGACATTCACGGGGGATCCGGGGCGCTTGCACTCGATGATTTAATGAAGAAAACTAATCAAAGGGCGACGGCAGATGCGGCGGCGGGGGCTCCTTGGCGCCGGCGCGGCGAGGACTCAACCGTCGGCCCGCCTCAGGTCGGGTTGGGCCGGGGCGGCAGGAAAGAGCGGGCAAGTGAGCCCTTTGTTAGCCACCGATGACAACCGCCTGGCTTGGTTTCTCATGGCAACAGAAGACTTTGCCTTCCGCTTGAGGAGCGGATCGATCCCGCCGGAGCGACTCCGCTCGTCAAATTAAACTCACGGCGAAGGCGGCTCGTGCTCATCGAGCCGCCGACTGCGGCGGGCCAGAAATAAAAGCTTGCCTTGTTAAAAAAACAGGAACGACGCGGGGTCGCAACGATGAAAGGGGAAGGGCTCGTTTCGCGGAGACGCTCGTATCGTCACCAGATCAAGAGCGAAGAAACGACATCTGCTCCTCGTCCTCCATATGGATGCCGCTCGTCGGCCTGCGGCGGCGGCGGAGGCGGGAGGTTGTGTGCGGCGCAGGTCTGAGACGCAGCATCGGACTCATCTGTCCGCTGGAGAAAACAGGGCAGCGAGACACGACGTGTCAGCCCTCAGGAGAGCGCGGAGGCCGGCTGCCACGCCGACCTCCTGAGCCCGGGATGTCAGTACTCGGAGCGCATCAGCCTCCGGGCTGCCGCGCCGGTGTGAAGAGGCCGGAGGGTTTTTTCCCGTTGGTCGGAGAGGGTGGGGGGGGGCGGAGGGCCGGGTGATAGATGACATCCCGTAATGTGTCTTGAGGGCGGAGAAGAGGGTGAGAAAAAAGACAGAAAGAGAGCAGGAGAGGCGACGGGCTTCGTCAGGAGGCCGAGGCTGCGAAAAGAAGACGCGTCGACGCCAACGTCCACGACTCAGAGGGAAGAGGGAATCTTCTCTCATACGGAGGCTCATCTCCTCACTGCCTCCCTGTGTGTGTGTGTGTGTGTGTGTGTGTGCGTGTGTGTGTGTGTGTGTGTGTGTTGAAGAGCAGGTTTGGGTCGCGTCCCAACCACACTGTACTTCGCCTGAATATTTTTTTTAATTATCCTCATAATTTCAGGGGTTTGTGACATCAAAATTCCACGCAGGTGATAGAAGGTTCAGATCTTCTATTTGAGTTCACAACACCTGGATCAGGGAATCTTGTATGGTTGATTTAAAAGTCTGTTTTTTTGCGCTACCACACTGCCTCCGTCTCTCCTTACCACTCTCATCCCTGCAGTATTTATATTTATGTTATATTTATACATTCCCGGGACACCTCACGTCTTATCATTTCATTTTGACTCCCCTCAGAACCATTCCCTGCGCAGGGCGCTTCTTTTGTTTTGCTATATTTTGGCACTCTATTGAATACATCGTACACAGTCTATTTATTTGGATCTGTATCCTTTATTTGGATCTTCTGTCCATGGTTATAATTTGCAAATTTTTCTGCCGCTGTGAAAATTGCATTTCCCGGCGCGGGATCGGCCAAGTCCATCTCATCTCATCTTCTCTTCAGATTGGAATTTTGAGATTTAGACTTCCTGTCAGAACCCTTTCCTGAGCGAGCCGCTGGTGTTCCAACCGCACGGCTGAAGGTTTGTAGAAACCTTCTATTTATTCCAGCCGGCGAGGAGGTCCCTGGTTGGATCCCGAAAGTCCTTGGACGACATGAAAGATACTTTTGAATTATTATCATGATGAAGAAAGAGTTTTTGAGTGAAGGAATGGAGGACAAAGTCCCCGCCCCCACAAAACAAATGGTGTTTTGTGTTTCCCGCTGGCAGACGGGGTGAAAGTAGGCAGCCCTGCTTCTCCTCCTTGATAAATAAAGCATGTGGAACTTTTATTTATGTATTTCCTTCGCTCCCTTTGAGCTCCTCACCATCTGGGTTAATTTCCGCAGTAAAGACATCAGAGGGGGTTCGGGACGCTCCATTTCATCTGCGGCAGCGGGAGAAGGCGAAAACATCCCATGATCCTCGAGGATGAAGCAGACTAACAAAACATTCGCGCAAATAAAGCAGCCCTGGCATTTTGTACCGCTTCAATCCATCAGCCAATCAGAACGCTCTTCTCTCACCCCCCTAAAAACACTCTCCAAATTCACTGCAGAGCATCCCAGAATGAGGACATCCCTCCGACGCGCTCCGGGAGCTGGCGGATCGGGGCTGAACATTCCCAGGCCGTTGGCTCGCTCCCCCCCGACGCTTAATTGAAAGAGTCACGTTTATTTCTCCTCGTCGCATTTATTTCATTGTAATTATGATTTTGCAAACACGGCTCGCCCTGTTTATTTCCACTTCCCCGATCAGCTGCTATCCGGAGGATCTTAATGGGCTCCGGGGCTGCGGGGGAATCGGCCCGTGGCCTAATTCTAATCGTTTTCATCTGCGCTGGCCGGCCGGCGCGCCGGGCAGCCGTTGTTATCTCCTGTTAGATCACCCTCTGCTTCCCCCCGCGCCCGTGAACCGCCGCCGCCCAGCGAAAGTCCCGCATCACTGAGTTCTGCAGATTCGGCGGCATCTGGCTTCAGGGGCTTCGAAGACGCGGTTTGGTCGTCTCAATGTTAATAAGGAGAAATAAAGCGGCGGATTGATCCACCTGCTCGCCGCTCCCATCGGACGAAACAGCCAAAACATCTCGGGGAAAACGTCCCCGGGGTAAGAAGAAAAAGCCGGATCTGGCAGATGGCCTGTCCGGCACGGCTCCAACAAAACTTGCCGGCCCAGAAAGTTACAAGAAAAGAAAAAAAAAAGGCTCTTTTGAGTCGGACCGGAGTCTGATGTTCTGAACGTCCACGGCTTCCAATCAAAGACGACCTCCAGTCCTCGGAGGAATTCTCCCCTCCAGCCCAAAAGATGAAAAAGAAGGACGGACCGATGCGGCTTTTCATCTCAAAACACGACACAAGATAAATAAGAGCGCGGATAAAATACAAATACATGCACGTTGCTTTTGCTGGGCGCCGCTAAAAACTAGAGGAGGTCACGGATGCAGGTCAGCTGACGCGGATCTCAAGAAACAGATCACTTCAACGCAGGACATGTGACGCGATCGCATGGTCCGGGAAGAGGTAATAGCTAGCGTAGCATTTCGCTATGCATAAGTTAGCATATCGCACAAAACTCGATCACACGATGCAGCTCCTGCAAAACAGGTCATGTGACGCGGATCACGTGACGTTTTCTGAGGAAAGAGGAAATGGTTCGGAAGAGGGCGGATCCGTGCGAAGGTCCTCCATCCACGGCTTCCAGAGGCATGAAAGAATGAAAGATCATTCCCAGATCATTCAAACCTTTCAACATTTGGATTGATATTCATATTTACTGTTCTTGTTGCGCTGCTGCGGCAAAAGAATTTCCCCAGTGGGGATCAATAAAGTATCTTAAATTAGCATGCGTGCTAATCCCCTGCGGCACGCCTCCTAGCGTCGAGCTCCCCCCCCCCCCCCCAACCCAGGGTTCATCATTTAACATATTTCGGGTTTCCCTCACCTTCAGCGCGGCTCGATACGGGCCGACAGCTGACCTTTAGCGGGAGGCCGGTAACTGTGAGCACCCACTCACACGTCCCGACCGCCGACAACACGCCGGTACATGCATCCTCCTAAGGTCAGCGCCCGGAGCGCTCGATAAGAGCGCCCAGCTTCTCTGATCGCCAATACTCTGACAAACAAGAGGAGGAGACCATCTGGAGAGCAAAACACGGCTTCCACGCCTCGCCGCTGTCCTCTCCGTTCCCCTGCAGAGTCTCGCCGGTACACGGGGAAGGCGAGAACAAAGGGACGGGCATTTGCATCCTGGGCGCGTGCACGTGAACACACACACACACACGAGTAAAGGTGCACCGAAATCCTGCCGCGGGGAACATTAAGTCATACAAACACCTTGAGCGTCAGCCTTGGCTGTGAAAGGCCAGAAGATGGATGGTCTTTATCTTGGGCTGCCGAGGCAGTGATGAATGACCAGATAATTTTCAGGCCACACACACAAACATACACACACACACACACAAACATACACACACACACACACACACACACACACACACACACACTCGCACATCTGTATGAACTTCTGACATACTTGCAAAAACACACACCATAAAAAGAACATAAATTCAAACAAAGAGTATGTGTGAGGACCCAGGGAAGGACACACACACACACACACACGCACACACACACACACACACACACACACACACACACACACACACGCACGCACACACACACACACACGTTGCCTCAGCTTCACACACAGCCGGCGGTGATTTATCTGTGTTCCCACCTCGCACTCAGACGATACCAGACAAGTCGTGTCTCAGGCCGGCGGCGGCTCGGCGTCCCTCCTTCGCCCGCTGACGACTGACGGGTTCCATTGATGAAAAGCAGACTGATGGAGATATCGGCTCAATAATAGAGGCGCAAAAAGAGAAAAGATGGATGACGACAGCGGCTCTGTTTTCCCCCCGAAGACGAGGCGGCTGAAGATTTATCGGAAAAAGTATGAGCACGTAGAAGGTGTCCCTGCGATTCATTAGAGTGAAAAACTAATTTTTGTTTATGTATTTCCCCGGGTATTAATCCCCGGCCGTTATGACTCCCCCGGTCGAGTTGGAGGCGCACGCCGCCGCGTCAATAAGCCATTACGCCGTGCGCGGGAAAATGGCACAATTACCGCAGAACAACAATGACATCATTAAGAAAACCGAGGAAACGGAGGATTTCACTCACGCACGGCCTCATCTGCCCGCCTGTTAGCATCGCAGCGGCGGCTAACGCTTCCGCCTCTGCGGGGCCTCCAGCTTCCAGCCGGGTTTCCAGCGGGCCACAAACACGCAGGAGGTTCCAACGAGACCATAAACAGCCGCTCGCGGAGCGACAGTCGCACGTCTGTGACGTGTGAATGAGAGGCTGAAGGATCCGACCCCGACCTCCAATCGGAGTCTTCCGTGTGGACGGAAGCACCGGGACCGGAGTGTGTCGCGTGAGAACACGGCCGTTTTCAAAGCCGGCGTCGGATGCGGGTCGGAAAGAGACGAAACAGAGACAAAGAGGGGCTCCCGAAGTGCTTGGCCTTTATTTTCACATGCGACTCAAACCTCCGCATCTGGATTTGCCTTCCAGATGTGGAAGTGCGAACCTTCTCCTGGGTTCATACATGACAGTGGAATAGCAGTAAAGCAACGCCGCCCTGCTAGAAATCAACGTCCGGCTTTATCGATTCTTCTCATTTTTTCCTTCGCCACCCCGTCCTGACCTCCAGCGACCTTTCCTCACGCTTGTCCGCCCGTCCCGCTCCCGCGCATCCCTCCCTCCTCCTCCTCCTCTTCCTCCTCCCGCTCATCCCTCCGTCCCCCAGGTTGCCCTGATCCCGACCGTCACCAGAAAATAGCGCCATCGTTTTGTAATTTCATTAGAAAGCATTCGTTTTGCGGGGAAAAAGCGCTCCAGGGGTCGACACGCACACGTGATAAGCCTTTACGGCGCTGAACTCCAGCAGCACGCCGTATACTCACGGCCAAACCGCCCATCACAGGGAATGAACTATGAAGAAATAAAAATAAAGTGTGTGATAAATCTCCCCAGGTGGATTTTCGGCATCCATGAGCACAAATATTAAATTATCTGCGTATCGTGAATTTAACCCAGAGCGACTCCGTCGGCTGTTTGAAAGTCAGACGCTGGCCGGCGGAAGCTCCTCTCTTTGCCGGAAAGTTGCTCTGGAGGACGAGACGAGGAGTTGGAATTAAAGGGTGAAGAGTTCTCCGTTTCTTCGCCGCCAGCCGTTGTGAATCAGGAGCTTTCCGCCTGATCGCCGCTCGCCGGAGGAGGACGAGGTATCGATCACAGCAGCAGAGCCTTTTATTTTCAAATTATTTCTAATCTAAATCCGTTTTTTTCTTTCCCAAACTTTGTGAAAAGTTGCAGCCGGTTTTATTTTTTTGCGTACATCCATTTTCTCTTTGTTTGGGCTTGGAGGAACGCGTTCGCGTTTCGCCTCTCGCCCGCTGACGGTCGGGACGGAATCATGACGGGAGCAAAGAAAGATGTTGGTTCGGACCCGGGAAGCGGCGGCCGGTTAGCCAGAGGAGGCGCTAACTCCAGAGCGCTGCGGAATCCCACACTCAATCAACGGGAAGTGAACGCACCCTATGATTGGCAGGTGAGGAGCACCCGCGCAATCAGAGAAAAAAGGGGATTTGACGGTTTCCAGCAGAAACAGCAGGAGCCGAGGAGCCAAGATGGCTGACAGCGGATAATCCTATTCACACGGCCTGTCACGTTCTCATCTCTGCAACCCTCCCACACAATCCCTCCCTCCGTCCTTCCATCCCTCCATCCCTCCATCCATCCTTCCATCCATCCTTCCATCCCTCCCTCCGTCCTTCCATCCCTCCATCCCTCCCTCCGTCCTTCCATCCCTCCATCCCTCCATCCATCCTTCCATCCCTCCATCCCTCCATCCATCCTTCCATCCCTCCATCCCTCCCTCCGTCCCTCCATCCATCCATCCATCCATCCATCCATCCATCCATCCATCCATCCATCCTTCCATCCTTCCATCCATCCATCCTTCGTCTTACCCTGCAGTCAGGGTCG
>CAAKHD010003862.1:4426-9426 GCA_901007705.1 Fistularia tabacaria
CACCGCCCGCATCTCTGGCCTATTGTGCGGAGGCTAATTAGATAAAAAACGAGAGAAAAAAAAGTGATCACTGACCTCTTGTATTGCTGTGTGAGCATATGTGTGTGTGTGTGTGTGTGTGTGTGTGTGTGTGTGTGTGTGTGTGTGTGTGTCAGTGTGTCCGGACCAGGAGGCGGGGCTCCGGCCGTGGATGCCGGGTCACAGTGAGGACCACCGCGTGGTGATCGGACGCGGCCAGAAGGTGCTGCTGTCGTCGTCGGCGACGGTCCACTCCATCCACGTCCTGAACGGAGGTGACGTCCCTGTTTCCCGGGCGACCAGACACCCCGAAACCCTCGCGTTCTCTCAGCAGGTTGTAGGTTCTCCGAACGTCCCGGGAAGAACTGATCGATCGATCGATTGATCATCACCTCAAGATCACGGCTAATACACCTGACAGGGTTCTGTTTATCGAGTGTGTTTCCGTCTGTGTGTGTGTCTGTATCTATCGCTGAATGTGCGTATCATTTTGTGTTCACCAATGTGTGTGGGCGTGTGTATCTTTATTTGTGTGTGTGTGTGTGTATTTCTGTGTGTGTGTGTTTGTGTGTGTGTGTTTGTGTGTTGTGTGTATTTTAGTGTCTGTGTGTGTGTGTATTTCAGTGCGTGTGTGTTTGTGTGTGTGTGTATTTTAGTGTCTGTGTGTGTGTGTATTTCAGTGCGTGTGTGTGTGTATTTCAGTGTGTGTGTGTTTGTGTGTGTGTGTGTTTTAGTGTGTGTGTGTGTGTGTGTGTGTGTGTGTGTGTGTGTGTGTATTTGTGTGCGTGTGTGTGTGTGTGTGTGCGTGTGTGTGCGTGTGTGTGCGCGTGTGTGCGTGTGTGTGTGTTTACAGAGACACGCTCTGATTGGATGAGGAGCTCGACTGAGAAATTGAAATTTTATCTACTGCCCCAAAGGGTCTGCGGGGGATACTCGGTTGAAGCAGGCCTGCTACACACATACATCTCTTTTGAGCTAACCGCTAAATAGTGGCAATAACAAACATGGCAGATGCTCCCTGCTTGTAAAAGCTAGCATTGCCTACGTGAGTGCTAGTGCAAAGCTAACGTTGTGGAGCTGCATACTGCAACAAAGGCGAACATTACCAACCTGCGTGATAGTACAAAGCTAACATTACCAACCTTGGTGCTCAAACAAAGCTAGCATTACTGACCTGTGTGCAAGTAAACAGCTAACATTACTGACCTGTGTCCTATACAAAGCTGATTATTCCTACCTGTGTGCTAGCACAAAGCTAAGAATTCCAACCTGCATGCTCATAAGAAGCTAAAATTACCAACCTGCATGCTACTACAAAGTTAACATTACTGACCTGCATGCTAATTAAATGTTAGCATTACCGACCTGAGGGCTAATACAAAGCTAACATTACCATCCTGTATGCTCATACAAAGCTGACATCACCGAACTGGTTGGTAGTACAAAGCTAATATTACCATATCGTGCATTAGTATACAGGTAATTTACCAACCTGCGTGCGAGTACACAGGTAATATTACTGGCATGCATGCTAGTACAAGGCTAACAACACTGACCTGCATGCAAGTCCAAAGCTAACATTGTCGACCTGCATGCAAGTCCAAACCTAACATTGTCGACCTGCATGCTATTACAAAGTTAACATGACCAACCAGCACGCTCGTACATCTTTAACATTACTGAGCGGTGTTCTCTTACAAAGCTAACATTACTTTCCATTATGCTTGTTCAATGCTTCCATGACCGACCTGAGTGGTCGTACAAAGCTAATATTACCAACCTGCGCGCTCATAGAAAGCTAACATTATCAACCTGCATACTCAAAGAAAGCTAGCATGCATGTTCAAAGAAAGCTAACGTTACTAACCTGCGTGCTTGTACAAAGCTAGCATTATTTACCAATATGCTTGTAAAATGCTGTCATTACCTAGCTGAGTGGCCGCACAAAGCTAACATTACCAACCTGTGCACTCAAAGAAAGCTAACATTACCAACCTGCATGCTCATAGAAAGCTAACGTAAAAAACCTGTGTGCATGTACAAAGCTAACATTTCCCAACTGCATGCTTGCACAAAGCTAATATTACTGACCTGTGTGCTTGTACAGAGCTAATATTACCAATCTGTGTGCTAGTCGAAGCTAATAACACTAACTTTAGCACCAACACGTTTAGCAATGAGGTGCTAACAGGGGTTTGCATTGCCATCTGGAAGCTTAAAAACCCCTTTAACCAGTGTCGTCTCACCTGCCTTTTTTTTTTTTTTTGCCCCTCCAACGCCGTCACTAAATGATAACGAACTTTTCCGTTAGCTTTTCCGTTAGCTTTTCCGTTAGCTTTCCCGTCGGTCCGGCCTTGGATCCGTGCGTCCCCGTCCCCGTCCCCGTCCCCTCTCCGCCCGTTCACTTCCGCTCATCTTGAATATTTCAGCAGCAGCACTAGCCCTGCAGGAGACGCATCAGTCGACGCCTTACGTAACATTCAGAGGAGCTCCTGGTTTAGAGATTACAGGAGATCCGTGGGAGGATATCTAGAACACACACTCAAACACTCACACTCACACACACACACACTCTCACACACACACACACACTCACACACACACACACACACACACTGGGGAATGACGACCCCAAATATGACACAAAGGGTTTTTAATTGCTTGGAAATCCACGTGTAAAGTGACCCCAAGTCCGCTAGAAGCCTTCAAAACCCAAAGGTCTCCCCTTTTATTCACGTCCGAAAATCAGGTTCATCCAAAAAGTCCCAGTTGTGCGGCGAAGTAGCAGGGAGGACTCAGGAGGAACATGAAGTACTTTTACTTCATTTACTTCCCTCCCACTCTGCTCTCCTGATGAGCGGATATGACAGAGCTCAACACAATTGAGTGCACATGTCGATAAATGGCTCGGTTAATGCATTTATTATGTATTTATTTGCATTCGATTCACCACTTTACCACCGACCCTTTCCATTCCATAAATGTTTAAAGAAGTGATGGTTTATTTTCTTCAACATCACGATGTAGTGAATAAAAAAATAATTAATTAGAGATTTTAGTCACTTTTACCTATATCTTGTAATTAGTAAGTAATAGTAAGAATAATAACAATAATAATAATAACTATTATCAATATTTTTTGTTAGTATTATTGTTATTATGGCGAAAATGATAATAAATACAATTTGAGAAAATTTAAAGTTCAGCTCATTAGTTATTATTGTCATCATCATTATTATTATTATTGTTTTTATTATTATTATTATTAATTATTAATTATTATTATTATTTGTAATAAAAATAAATATTATTATTCAATTATAAAATTTTATGATAATAATATATTTTATTATTATTATCACTAATGTTATGATGGTGAAAATAATAAGAAATACAATTCCCGACAATTTAATTCCCAATTTCAGCGAAGTTATAATTTTTATGATCATTATTATTCATAGTAGTATTATAATTATTATCGTTATAATTATTGTTCTTAGTAGGGGAATTATTTTTGTTGTTGTTGTTGTTTTCTATGATAACAATAATTTGTATTATTCAACAATACAATCATTATTATTACTGGTATTGATAATATTAATCATTATTATTAGTAGTATTTTTAATACGGCAAAAATTATAAGAATTCCCATTTCGACAATTATATTTTAATTTCAGCTTAGTTATCATCTTTATTGTCATTGCTATTAGTAGTTGTATGATAATGATTACACTTTTATAGTACTATTATTTTTTATTATTATTATTATTATTATTATTTTTAACAATTATTAGTAGTAGTAGTTGTAATAGTAGTTGTTGTTGTTGCTGCTATTCAAAAGAAACTTTACGCGAAGTGTTGCAAATGAATTTTATTTGCTAGTAGAAGTACAAATAATAACAGCAATAGTGGTATAAGTTGTAGTACTCAATATGATTATTTTTGTCAGTTATTTTTATTACTATGTTTATTGTTATGATTATAGTAATAGTGGTTGTAGTTATAGGATTATCCGTAGAGTTTGAAGTATTATTTGCCAAAACTTTATTTGCAAGTTCTGCAATGTTACTATTATTCATAGTTATTATTTGTTAATTCTTCAATTTGCAAATTTTGCAATTTGGTATATACATAATCAAATTAGTAAAGTATGATGATTATTTTAATGATTTTATATCGTAGTATTTATAATAAAAGTAGGAGTGGTGATCGTAGTCGTTACAGTATTAATAGTAGTTGTACAATTCAAAGCATTTTTTTTACATTGATTAAGATATTTGTCACAATTTTATTTTCCATTTATTATGATTGTTATTCTTAGTAGCAGTGGACAGAAATTTCATATAAAATTAAACTGATGAAACATTTGAAATATTTATTTTGTAAATTTTGCAATGATATATACAGAAAAATAAAACAACTTCACAAAATATTATTATTATTTTTAAGATTATATTTATAAGTAGCAGTAGTGGCAGTTTAGTTATAGTATTAATAGTAGTTGTACTATTCAACACTTTTTTTTATTTTTATAAAGTTAGATATTTGCCACAATTGTACTTTCCAGCTGTCAGAATTATTATTCGTAGTAGTAGTCAACAGAAATTTCATATTAAATTAAACTGATTAAATATTTTTATTTTGCAAATCTTGCAACGTTATGTACAAAATAAAATATAACAAATCGACAAATTATTTTTATTATTATTTTATTATTTTATATATATATATATATATATATATATATATATATATTATTAGTATTATTATTATTATAATGATAATTATTATTAATGTTCTTAAAAGTGGTTGTTGCAGAAGCTGTGAGAAAAAAATGAAATATTGCTGCCACATATTAATTTGCAGGTTTTTATGGTATCTAGAAAAGCATCCCGCTGAACAGGTGTGCTCTGTTGGGGGGAAGCTGGAAATGCGGAAAAGCGCATTTAATGGATTTTATTCACTTTATACACTTCTAATC
>CAAKHD010003862.1:14426-17608 GCA_901007705.1 Fistularia tabacaria
AGCGCCCACAAGCGTGGCACCCCGCTGTTTGTGACATGAGAAGGAAATTTTGAAACACAAGCACCCCCCCCAACTCTCCCACCCGTCACCGTCCCGAAGCCCAGGGGTCACGTGGGCTTCGGGGCCTCCTTCTGTCGGCTCCCCTCATATTTAATTCATGGACTCGGAATAAACACAAACAGAGCTGGCGGGCGCGGGCGAGGGCTCTACGCCTCCTCGAAGGAAACCCGAGTTATTTTCGGAGAACCCCGTCTTCCTTGCACGAGTCTTCCCCCGATCCGCGTCCCCGGGAACCTTTTTCAAGATCTGTGTAAATATGGCGTCTGATCTGGAAGTGAAATCAGCCCTGCACTCTTCTCCCCCCCCCCTCGTGGTTCCCCTCCAGAGGGTTCGACCCAGTCGAAAAAAAAAGCATTTTTGGAATCCTCTTTGCTAACCCTGATTAGCACTTGTTACTAGCCAGGCGCTACTTTAGGGGTTGGACCTCCATCTGTCTACACCTGATGGGGTTGTTGTCCCTCTACATGTAGCCTAAGGTCTTTGTTAGTATTTGTACTTTGACGTGATTGACAGTTTTAAATAAGGTTATAAATCGTAGTTAAGGAGGACGTCCTTGTTTGAGGACGTTGGAGTTGGAGGTCCATCTGTCTACACCCGATGGCGTTGTTGTCCCCGTCCATATAGCCATTTTGGAAAAAACAAACATTATTAGTATTTGTAATTAGACTTGTCCAATGATTTTAAAAAACTTATGAATGGTAGTTAAGGCGAATGTTCTTATTTGAGCATGTTGGTGTTGTTTGCTAAAATTGGAGTTTTTAAAAAAAAAAGGTTTTTTAGTATTTGAAGTTTAACGTCGGCGATTATTTTAAATAAAGTTATTCATTGTAGTTAAGGAAGACGTCCTTTTTTGAGGACGTTGAGGTTGGAAGTCCATCCACCTACACCTGATGGTATTGTTGTCCCCATACATGGACGCATTTAAAAAACAAAACTTTGTTAGCATTTTCAGTTTGACTTTATCCCTGATTTTGAATAAAGTTATTAATTGTAGTTTAAGAGGACGTCCTCGTTTGGGGACGTTGGACTCGGAAGTCCATCTATTTGCATCCGGTGGGGTTGTTGTTTTGGAAAAAAAAAACTTTCATTCTTATTTGTAATTTGATGTGTCCAATAATTTAAAATAAGGCAACATATCGTAATTAAGGTGGACGTCCTCGTTTGAGGACGTTGGTGACGGAAGCCTGACATGGAGAGTTTAAAAGAAATATTTGTAGTTAGACGTTATTGATGATTTTTTTTGTAGTTAAGGTGGACGTCCATCGTCCTCCATGGGGTTGTCGTCCATCTATGTGGAGCCATTTAAAAAAAAAATCTTCTATAGTATTTGTAGTGTGATGTGATCAATTATTTGAAATAAAGTTAATTATTAGATTTAAGGTGGACGTCCTCGTTTGAGGACAGTGCAGTTGGAAGTCCCATCTATTTGCACCCGATGGGGTTGTTGTCCCCGCATGTAGAGCCAGTTTAAAAAAAAAAAAACTTTATTAGTATTTGAAATTTGACGTGTCCAGTTGTTTTGAATAAAGCTATAAATGTAGCCTGTTTGCAAAAAAAAATTCATTAGTATTTGTAGTTTGACATGATTGATTATAAAGTTATAAATCGTTGTTAAGGAGGACGTCCTTGTCTGAGGACGTAGGAATTGGAAGCCTAAAGTGGACCCTTTTATAAAAAATATATATTTTTTAGTATTTGTATTTTCACGTGATTGATTATTTTAGATAACGTTATCAATTGTGGTTAAGGAGGACGTCCTTGTTTGAGGACGTTGGCGCTGGAAGCCCATTTTGCACCCGATGAGAATGTTGTCCCCATATTTGGAGCCATTAAAAAAAAACAACACTTTATTTGTATTTGTAGTTTGACGTGATTGATGATTTAAAATACAGATATTAATCGCAGTTTAAGAGGATGTCCTTGTCTGAGGACATTGGAATGGGAGGTCCATCGACGGGCTTGTCGTCCCTGTAGCTGGAGCCATTTTGAAATATAAGCAAACTTTAATAGTATTTGTAATTTGGCATGTCCAATGATTTTAAATACAGGTATGAATGTAGCCTGTTTAAAAAAAAAAAAAAATTTAGTATTTGTAGTTTGACATGATTGATAGTTTTAAATACAGTTATAAATCGTAGCTAAAGAGGACGTCCCTGTTTGAGGATGTTGGGGATGGAAGTCATTAAAAAAAATGTATTAGTATTTTTAGATGATAATAACAATATATTTTTTTTTAATGTAGTCTTTTTAAAAAAAAAATTTTTTTTCGTATTTGTGATTTGAGGTGATTGATAATTCTAAATAGAATTATTAATTGTAGTGAAGGAAGGCCCGCATTGGGAGACATCGGAGTTGCAGGTCCGTCTGTTTACACAGGAGGACGTCCTCGTTTGAGGACGATGTCTATTTACACCCGAAGCATGTGGAGCCTTTTTTAAAAAAAAAAAAAGTTTTTATTAATATTTGTAGTTTGATGTGCCAATTATTTTCAATAAAGTTTTTAATCGTAGTCGAGTAGAAGGATTCGGATTGTATGGAAAGACTTGATTTCAAATTTAATTAAAATGACGAGGACAACATTTTTTTTTTTTCGTCATAACGCTAACCCCCATCATTGGGCGTCTTTTTTTAAAAACGAGTCTTTTTCCGCAGGGGTTTTCTTGCATCTATATTTTTCGGTATCGATAAATAGAATTTCCACGAATGTTCCGCTTTCCAGGAGGGGGGCGGATTGATCGACGGTCGGTTTATTAAAAAACAAAACAAAAAAAAAAAACAAAAGACGTATTTATTCATTTCTCCCCGGGTGTTTGTTCCGGTCGGGGAAAAATAGACGGGATCTCGCACCAGATGGATCGGGAGTGAAAATAGACTTTGGCTGTGGAACGTGATGAGATCCGGATTTGGAACCCCGTCGCCCCTCCACCCCACCGTCCTCTCCTTCCTCCTTCTGCTCGTTCATCCTCATCGCCTCCGCGGAATCCCTCCATCCAGGAAAAAAGAAATAGACTGACAATGTGTGTGTGTGTGTGTGTGTGTGTGTGTGTGTGTGTGTGTGTGTGTGTGTGTGTGTGTGTGTCTGCTTTGTTTTTCTTAGGGGGGACTTGAATTAAAAGGTGTTT
>CAAKHD010003863.1:5504-88412 GCA_901007705.1 Fistularia tabacaria
CCCACCCCCATGCTTGCTCACATACAAAGACCATATTTACAGGGTCAAAAGTAAAGGCTTAAAGTCTCGGGAGGCTGTTTTTTGATCGCTACTATATACTGATAATACTTTTCGCTCTCTTTTTGATGCAAATTAATTTCACGATAGACAGTCCACTCAAATCCTGAATGAGGATATACTTGATTTATTTACAGCGGTCGATGTTTTCCATTCAGAAATGGGAGGCTACAAAAATGTCATCATTTCGGACACACTCTTTCTCCACTGACCGAATATTTGGAGAAGTAAAATGCAAAGCATTTAAAAAAAGTGATTAGGTCTTAATGCAGTTGTTTATATAATAGTTGTCAACAATACAGCTATGTTAGGGGTTCATGTGGTACCTTTATGTGTATTTGGGCGCATGTGCGATTATGTGTGCACATTCACTTACGCTGCACACACATACACATTTCGTGTGTACATGTGTATGTGTTGGTGTGTATGTGTGTGACTCCATGTGTGTGATTCATTCCAGGGCAGTTTTAGTCCTTATAAAATATTCATTTTGGTTGTGCAGGGCCCTGTAATTGCCATCTCTCACCCTGAATTATTTATACCTCGCACAGACTGACAAAGCTTTGCCATACGGCCCCAGATGAATCAGAAAGCAGCCATCTCTGCTGCCAACAGCACTGGGCTTTCACACAAATATGGCAGCCACGTCTCTCTGCCTGGCCCCTCTTAATTTGACATTTTCTTTTTCCCCCTGCCTTTGTCCTAGGTGCACAGAAAGGTTACCTGTTAGCTTTAAGCACCGACCTGCTCTCTGTCTTTCTGCTTCTATCCCCCCTGCCTACATGACAGTCCACAGTGAGTGTTTTTTTCTTCTGAGAACACGTTAATGTGGCGGCAATGTCAGAGTGGCTGCCTCATGTTTTATGATGACTGACCAGTCCTGACAGCCACTTTAAATGTATGTATTATACATTAGTAATAATACGATAAAGAAATACACTCATATACGTTTGAGCACGCATGGACAGACAGCAAAAACCACTGACTCACAGATCTGTGTGCAAAGCTAACACATAAATACACATGCAAATAAGCTCCCACCTTCCAGCTGGATACAGCGTGACTGTCAGTAAATGGTCAGAGCCCCCCTGCACTGTGTTCCTCTGCTTCTTGCCTGGGCCTGATCACTCCAAGCTGCCACAGGAGAGATGGTGGTGTATGGCTCTCATTGTTGATCAACTCTGGGGCCTTCCAGGACCCCATGTCAAACACCCTAAATACTACTATTCACCCTGGCCAGTAACTCCAACGCATGCTTATCTTCCATCTCACTAGTGCGGGGAGGTGCTGACTGGTATTTCCTCAAGACCCCGAGCTCCAGTGCTGACCAGTAATCAAAGCACCACATTTCTCCTGTGCAAATACAACCTGAAGATACCTCCTTGCTGTCCAGCTGGCGAGCTGAGCAAATATTCCCATATTGTTGATCCATACGATAATTTTTCCGAGCTGTCAACAGCCGTAAGACAGAGATCGCTTTGGCAGACGTCGTCATTATCGGTAATTATCCTAATATCTTTGTTGCAGTTCCACTGACTATTTAATGATATTTATGAATTCCATTTTGGATGTAAATGATGCGGGATATACATCGCGGCACCAAACGTCGACCGACAACAACCAGTGATTTTTTTTCGACAGGGCTGCTGGAAATAACATCCGGTCTCTCAGTAAATTATCAAAAAAGCGCAGGTCATACATGGAGTAAAACAAAGAACAGCATGCAACAGCACACAGCCTCAGCAGTATCTTCATGTACTGCAATGGTGGAGGTGGAGCGAGAGCTCCAGGCTAAACATGCAGTGTGTGGCTGGCGGAAGCTAAAAGCTGCATAAAGCACACAACCTTAGTCCACCGTTAGCAAGTGATGGATAGTTAGCAGGAGCTCTGAGTCTTCGTCTAATCTGTTACAGTAAACCTGTGCCAAAGCCTGAAGGGAATCAGTGGGGGCTTGCTGGGAGTGGGTTTGACGTGAAACCATTTGTGAAGACAAGCGATTCTCTTAAGTAAGAAACTAACAGTGTCCGGAGAGAGAGAAAGAGAGAGAGAGAGAGAGAGAGAGAGAGAGAGAGAGAGAGAGAGAGAGAGAGAGAGTTTGAATGAGCCAGACAGGAGGTGAGGAGGATGAGTGAAAGTACGAGAGAGGGAAGGAGGAAGAACTACCATAATGAGTCCTGTAGCCATGGAGTAAATGAAGAGGGATTGACAGAGTGAGGGATCCTCAAGTGAAATAATGTCAATGCCACTCTGCCCATTAGAGAAAGAGGGGGATGGTGGAGGCGAGGGTAAAGAGGGATGAATGGAGGGACACAGCTACATCTTAGGGTGCAGGGGAAAAACATAAATTATTTGTGACACCCTTGCAATACGCACACCGATAACAAAAAAAATGAAATATGTAGTAAGACAAGGAACTGACAATAGCAACTGAAAAAACACAGCAAACAGGGAAGAAAAAGTTGTGTCAAATGAATTCTACCTCAAATCTAGTCGGGATATTCGATGTCGGACAAGAGTAATCAGAGTGACATCTGCTTTGCTGTCTCAGAGGAGATGCGTGGAGTCAAGGAGAGGAAAGGGTTAATATCCCCAAACCCAATAAGGTTGGATAGTGAGGCACTTGTTCCCTGATAAAGAAGTGATAGGATCTGTGGGTCCGGTCCCTCGGCGCTTGTACAGGGGTAGAGCAAATATTGTTAATGTGCTGTGGTTTACTTCAGCTAAGGCGAGAAAAACAGCTCTGCTTGACGAGAGAGGACAGCGGACGAACTGGAACAGGGTAGAAACGGCCACGCAGCCCCGCTTGGCCTCCCAGGGACTTAACAGGCGTATACATCAAGCCCACTTGGTTGCATACATAAGTGTTTGGGAAGATTAAGATCTGTAAGTGTCTCTATTTCTCTTTTTACCTGCTCCGTCTTGTCACAACAGGGATCTGAATGCAGTTCAGTGGAGTGCCTAATAATTGGAGCAGTAGGTAGGGAAGGCAGGAGGTTTGACATTAAGACCCTGGCGTTTTGGAAATCCGATACGCTATTGACCCGTGTAGTACTATCTCAGCGAAGAGATCTGGTGTCAGCAGATTGTAGTGCGGTGTTGGTAGTCATCTCTTACAGGGCTCCTATAACAGGGGCCCATTGAGTCTTGGAGGCAGCTGGGGCCTGATGGGCTGGAGCAGGGTGGTGATCGATACTCACCATCCTGCAACGGATGACCTCACTGTCATGGCTGCCGGCTGTGGACACCACATGCTAGTTATTAGTGCCGGGGCACCAATCAGGAGCTTAGAGTTGTCAATACCTGACTCTTACTGATACCATGGCCATCTGTCAGTGTATTGTGTAATGGTCTAAATAAATACAGGGGCTATCTTTTGAACAATAACAACATGGTGTAGCATTGGCAGAAAAACAACAAAAGTAAAGTCAGAACTTTTTTTCTTCGGGAACTGGTTGGTGAAAAACAATGTCAAGCAGCCTTTAACTTTTGGAGATCTTCTTAATTAAAAATAATTATTTCAAAATGAATGAGTGAAACATCCAGTCGAGCTATAGCCCGCACCGCCTTAATAATACAAAATGATCCTTATTTGCCCTCTTCACTCAAATCAAAGGGATGGACATTTATGCATGAATGACATCAACCCGGCAATTAAGTTGGCCACTTAAATGAGAGAAGGCCTTCACCTCCCCTGTTTGTTTTTCCCCCCTGCTCTCTCTTCACTCTCTCTCTCACACTCCTCTTTTTTTTCTGTTCCTCCCTCTGTTTGATGATGGGAGAGGGTGCGCTAGAATTAGGGCGATGGGTCTTCCTTTGAGTGTCAGCCTAAAATGATCAGAGTAAAGATAAGAGGGTCTAGCAGCCCTCAAATCAGTCAAAGTGCCAAAGTCGGCCTTTTTCTCCTCAATTACCGGGTCTGTGAAGCCAGGGAGTGGAAGGCGCAGAGCCTGCTGCATTACTAAAGAGACAATCTATTTCCCCTTTGACCAGAGGGAGAGAAATCATTATGGCATGATTAGTAGCTCCGGCAGTGGGCGAGAGTGGAGGTACTACAGGAGAATCGTATTAATTGCCTTAGACCAAGGCACGAACAGGATTGTTTTAATGTTGATTTGTGGACCTGTATGACTAGCTGTCAGACATAAAAGCTGATGTCAGGTCTTAGTTATACTGGCAGACTTCAGGCATGCAGACAGAGAGGGTTGATGTCAAAAATGAGCTTCAGTGGTTGCCCGGGAAGTGTTTCTCTATATGCTTGTCGATGTCTTCCTTTTTGTCTTTCTTCACACTTCATAGTTTTCTTTTATGCCTCCTACTCCCACCCCCACCCCCACACTCTAACCACCCCCCACCCCCCACCCCCCAGATGGACTACACCCCACCCCTTCCCGCGCTCCCTTTCGCTCTCTCTATCTCCTCCAACTGATAGCTGCCTTGGCCGATTATTTCATCCAGTGCGGTCCACTGAGAGCCTCCTCTCCCAGCTTTGGAAGAGCTTTAATTAGCCATGTTAATATCCCCTTCATTGGCCTTAATATCACTCAACACCTTCCTCCATCTCAGCGGCCACCAGGGTCCCCCTGTCCTGTCAGAACAGCTGATTATTGAGAAGGATAGCTTTAATCAAACCTAATTGCAGTTCATTCTTTCTCTCTATCCCCCTTTGCCCTCCATTGCCAACATCTAATGGCAGCGACGACTTGATATCCCATTAAAAAACAATTAAACAACCTCCTTTTGTCTCCTTGCGTGCCAAAACACCAGCACAAACTTCTGTAGATATTTAAGAAGTAGGAGTGAGAGAGAGAGAGAGAGGCCCGTCTTAATTGCTCTCCTTTTCACGAAGGACCAATTTGCACTGTGCTGATGGAGAATCTTAACCAACTCAAATGTAATGGATGCTATAGGACTACGGACGATGAAAATTTAGCTTATCTTTTTAGCGGAGAAATTGTGCTTAATTACCTCCATTACAGTAAACATAAAGGAGCGATACTTAATTTCTTGTGCTTACTGTGTCCTCACCTTTGGTTTTGCTGTTGTAGGAGTAAAGTAAGGTAAAGCGTGGCAGAAGTAAACAAGAGGGGCAGCGGGATGAACTCTCAAAATAATGTCTTCCTTTTATGAAGTCTGTGCTTTGCTTGGCACGTCTATTGTGTCTCTTGCTCTGACATAAATTGTCTACAAACGGTTGATGCACACACATGTGCACGCAGACAAGGATTTGTGCACGTAAGCACACCCACCCACACACACACACACACACACACACACACACACACACACACACACACACACACACACACACGCACACACACGCACACACAAACACACGCACGCCCAGCCTTACCCAATCTGTATGAGAGGCGACAGACAAATAAAAGTCGTATTTCAGGTCTGCTTTCCACAGATGTCTGCTGCTCTACATTATGACTCTTCGGGGAAATAAAAACAGGGTCAGGGAATTAGAGTACATAATGGTCATTTTGATGATCAGCCAACAGATGCAACCCGAAAACACAGTGAACACAATCAAGTGAAATGCACTAATGACAAGTCAGGTTTTTTACGGCCTCACCACACACCAACAGGCAATCAGCATTCTGGCATGGGTTAAAACGTCTTTTATTGATGTCCGAGCCAAAGCTCCTTGGATGCAGAGTGAAAATATTTTCTCACCTCTCCTCCTCCTCCCAGGCCCTCGCTGAAGTGCAAGGTATGGGAGTCTATCGAAGAACACTTCTAAATGACCAGTGCATGTGTTAATGTGGCCAGGGTTAGGGGGGTCATTTTAGACTGATTTATTGCCTGGCCGGGATCCCACTGGGTGAACGTGAAGCCTTTAAGTGTTGTGAGAGCGTCCTCAAAGGCCACACAAGCCACTGTATTTAGCTGAATGAAATGGCCATGCAATCTATGGTGCAATCTATGGTAATCCAATGAGCCACTGTGATTCTGCGAGCCGAGTTTGCGTTACAATAGAAATTGTAGTATTGCATAAAACAGCGCGAGGGTGATGCGATTAAAAAAGACTATGTATCAAGGCACGGTGCTCGGAATGAATCAGAGAAAGCCAAGGCGCGATCTGTCATGATTCTGCGGAGAGATTTTGAAAAAGAACAAGTCAATTTCATACTTGATCTTGTATGGTTGTGTAAGATTTTCCAGGATAGGCCACATCTGTGATTTTTTTTTTTCACTCTCTCTCATCGCCTAAACTGTCGGGCTTCCCCTCTTTAAATATTTTTTTGGTCTTTCCAGCGAAATCTGAAACACAGCTCTCCTTTATCAAAAAACTAAATAGATAAATAAATCCGGCGAGGCCGGTTGAGAAAGTGGTCCAAAGGCTGCTTACAAACCAACCAAGCCCAGATCTCACTCAGACGTGACATTTGTTCAGAGACGATTAGCCAGGTTGTAATTTGTGGCATAATTGCCTCACCCACCCACAAGTACATGGCTGTGTGTGTGTGTGTGTGTGTGTATGTACGTGTTATGCGTGTGTCTGTGTGTGGCATACGGTGGTCCCTGGAGTGTCCGCCTAATTGCCTGACAGGACTATAAGTTTTGTGGCGCGCTCTCACCTTGTTAGGTCCTTTATCCCTGATGCTCTTCAAACAAGGCCTGGTCACAGGTGGGCCTCATTTGCTTCCCTATTGAACAGGAGAACTTTAATTGCACAGGGGGCGTCCTGGGATTAAAGAGGTGGGTGGAATATCAAGTGACTTCCTGTATGTTAGTGGCAGATGGGTTTTGGGAGAGACCCATGAACTCAGGTGAGGATGAGATGACAAAGAGACTGATGGGGTTGATTTTAAGGGAATTATAAATACAGCAACTTATCGAGCCGGGATGGCGTCAGGTCGCGTGTGTTTCGGGACGATTTGATGAAAAAGGATGATTGACAGTTATCAAAACAAGTTGAACAAACACCTGCCCTGCGTAATAATCTTGTTGAAAATGGTCAAATTGAACGGTTTCGCTTTTTTGTGCTCTTTTACAGATTCTTCCTAAAGTTCTTTCTCAAGTGCAATCAGAACTGTCTGAAGAATGCAGGGAATCCACGAGACATGCGCAGATTCCAGGTGACTGAAATCCACTTCACACATGTGTTATGTCTCTACATGGTTCTCACTTGTGGGTTCTCTTGTCTTCACACCCAGACACACAAAGTGCATACATGAATCAACACACACGCACGCACACATATGACTGTAATTCTATTATTGCCACTGGAGGAGGCGAAAAATCGAGGAAAAGAAGAGAGGCTCCGGACAGAATATTTATTAGGGTATACCATCTGACACAAATAAAGATATAGGATTTAAGAGTGCCATCAATTGTAATCCTGACAGCTTTCTGAGCCTCAGCACAGAGGGGAGGACGATCCGACCACATGTAACAACAGTGTTAACTCAGGATCTGTCTGGCAGCGGAAATGCATACCTTCTTACACACACACACACACACACACACACACACACACACACACACACACACACACACACACACACACGCAGACACACATGCACAGGCATGCGCACGCATACATAGGCGCGACTATAGTTGCTTCCTCTATACGCCGCTCTCAATCTTACTCACATATGCATACACTTAAATGTACACATATGGAGTTCTCCGTATAGCCAATGAAAACCACTTTAAGCCATCTGAAAACCATCATTATTGTGACCTGACAAAATGCAGCGATTTACACCAAAAGGACATGACCACTGAGCACTTTTACTGCTTCCTTAACCCTCTTGCCTCTAATGTGTCAAGTAGTTGAGCCTTGAAATTATCGGCTCCCCCTCGAACACCCCACCCTCCGCTCGCTGATTCATTTATCCAGCCATCCATCCATCCTCCCAAGACGTGTTCACCACAAGCGCCACGCTAGTTCAAGCAAGAGAGAGAGACAGCAAGAGACAGAGAGAGAGTTTTGTCCTATCAGGATAACAACAAACTAAAAGAGGGCATCTGTCACTGACAGCAGTTGTCTGTGATACACAATCAAGCCAGAATCCTCTCGGAGGAAGCACAGACATGAAACAGGAAAGACAGGGTGTCCCCTCCTGATGTCACCGCCGCCAAGACCTCCCCTGCCTCCTCGAATATTCCCTTAGGGTGAATGTGGACTGATGCATGACAGGCACCGGGGCTTCCACTTCTCACATCTGTGTGTCAAAGGGTCCGCCGGAGCCAAGCAGGCGATCTGCCCCTCCGTGAAATACAATGTATACGTTGAATGGAGAAACAACGAGATTTCGCAGATTTATTTCAGATCATCCCCCCCATCTTCGGTCCTGCAGTTTATATGCCATTTTTTCTTTTTTTTTTTCTCAAATAGATTTCCC
The DNA here is from genome assembly GCA_901007705.1 of Fistularia tabacaria. Taxonomy (NCBI): domain Eukaryota; kingdom Metazoa; phylum Chordata; class Actinopteri; order Syngnathiformes; family Fistulariidae; genus Fistularia; species Fistularia tabacaria. The sequence goes on from CAAKHD010003863.1 coordinate 13,919, forward strand.
AGATGCTCCGCCATAGGTGTTTCTCTGGCCAAAGTTGTGTATTCTGCATGCCTTCAACTCCACTTATTACCCCGAAAAACCAGCTGGAGGCCAGAGAGGGCCCAATCCATCATCCTCAGCTTGGCCCAGCTCTGAACCTGCTCAAAAGAATGGAGCTCTTTCACTTCCCCTTCCCTGCCCTCCTCCCCCTCCACTCCCACCCTTCCCAAAACTAACCAAAAAAGCCCCCCACCCCCACCCCCTCCCCTAAATTCCACTGCTACACCGAGGTCACTTACCGGCGAAGCAAACCTGAGAGGGGCTCTCTGTTTCCGGCTCAGACACACTTTGGCCATTCACATGTGGCTCGCTGTTTAGAGATGTGGTAGCTAAAAAACAACAACAAAAATAAGCGTTATGAAATATGGAGTGTGGCTTGGAACCCGATCCTAGTAAAATGTTTGTTGAGTGATCGGATAGAGTACGCTTCAGTTGCTAATGACTCCAGTAATATTTTAAAAGGGGAGGGGGGGGCGCCTTCCATCACTGAATAGATGGACAATCTGATCGATAATCCTGAGCTTTGGCTATGATGACAGTTGGTGGAGTGGGTAAACGGAAATGTATTTTAGTGATTGTAAAGTCAATTAGCTATACACAAATGCGAGACACTGAGGAGCAAAACCAATGCGGACAAGGGGTGCAGAAACTGTAACGTGATATTTCCGACCTCCTGAAATGGTCGAGTGATAACCAGAGACAGCAGTGCTGTATTAAGCCAAAAACTGTAAAAAAAAAAAAAAAACTTGTCTCAGCCATTTGTTTTTTATTTCAACAAAATGTTAAATATTATTTGTTGTCCTTTCTCGTGCAGGTTGTCGTATCGACGACTGTCAATGTGGACGGCCATGTCTTGGCTGTCTCTGACAACATGTTCGTACACAACAATTCCAAGCATGGGCGAAGGGCTCGCAGACTCGACCCTTCAGAAGGTACGCCTCCTTATCTGGAGAATGGTAGGCACATTTTTACATCTTATAATTTGCTACGCTCCTTTTTTCCTCTCTTAGTTTCTTTCAGCCATCCTCCCATACTCCAAGTCACGCACGTAGCTGCTTCCGGCTCCTTAGAATATGTCATTTTCTAATCACTTTTATTTTTATTTCATCATTTTCTTTTGGCTTCCCTCATACCTGTTGTTGTGTCTTGACTGGAAACAGAGTGCATACTTAAGTGCATTTATTATCTATCTGTCGATGATGATAATAATAATAATCTAATTCATTAATTTAAAATAAAACCATACCACTTCCAGTCTCCTAATGCACCTACATTTGTCCTGAAAGCCAATTTGAAACATGATCAAATTGCTTAAGAATTTGACTGTGAGGTCAATTTCCTGTCATTGGGTTCTGCAGATTTAGCTGTGAGAGAGCTGAAACAAGGGAAAGAAGGAGAAAAGAAAGCGCGGGGAGGGAAGAGTGGGTTGAGGGTGTGTGTGTGTGTGTGTGTGTGTGTGTGTGTGTGTGTGTGTGTGTGTGTGTGTGTGTGTGTGTGTTGGGGGAATTTTTTTATTCTCCCTTTTCATACATATATATATATATCATTTATTTATTTTTTTCGTTTCTCGCTTTAGACCTTATTGCAATTCTTACATGCCAAAGGAGATGGTCTTTGCCTGGAAGACATGAAAAGTGGAGACTACAAGGTACAAAATCTTAAAATTCACTATTCTTGATGGTTTATGTCAGGAGTAATCTTTCTCACCATGATGTCATTCATCTCTTTCCACTCTGATCTTCTTCATGCTGCTTTAGGTGTTGGACGAGGAGCTAAAGCTAAATAAATGTTCCTCCTTTGAGTTGATTGAGCAGTACTATCTGGAGAAGATTTCCCAACAGGTACGTTTCAACTTGATGGCCTGACAATTTCATTCTAGCCCCGGAGTGGACAGGGGAGTATTGATCGCACAGCACACCACTCTGTCTTGTGTTGTTTTTTCTCTGATGGAAAACCTGCTTCCACTCTCAAAGCACATTGCTGATGAGCTGCTGTCGTCCAGAGAAGTGATAAAATTATTCTGATGACATGTTTAATGTCATTAATACGCCTTCGGGTGCTATATCTGCAGCAACAGAGTGTGTGTCTTATCTTGCAGAAAACATTGAAACACACCCGTTTTGGTCGGATCAGTGTGAAGTGTTACTATGATGCTCCGGAGCAGAGGCTGACCGTGGAGATTCTACATGCGGCCGACATCATTGCATTGGATGCCAATGGTAAATGGAAACGCAGGTTGTTGTTATTGGACGTGTCTTTCTCACTCCGTCTGTTCATTGATCCCCGTCAGGGCTGAGTGACCCATTCGTCATCGTGGAGCTCTGCCCTCATCACCTTTTCCCTATGGCCAAGAGTCAACGCACGCAAGTGAAGCTCAAGACACTGCACCCCGTTTTTGACGAGTTCTTCTACTTGTGAGTAGAACTTCACTCCATCTCTCCTTTGATATGTTTCAAGTTGACGCTTCCTGAACCTCCAATTTGACTTTCAGTTAGCTGCTGGCCCCTATCTGAGGAGATGTTACATTAACAGAAACTTGACACCTTTGATGAGCCGGTTTCCTTGATTAGGAAAAGTGTGATCCAGCATTACCTATAGGACTCTGAAAAACTCTTCTTGTTCGTATTAACATTTGTTTGTCAGTCCTTCAGCAGTAAAATAATTAAATTAAAAATGGGAAGAAAATCAACAAATTGCAGAAAATGCACCAGAAATAATGTTTTACTTTGAAAAATGATCAGTTCGTCAGTCTTAAAAAATATTAAAGGAAGCACAAATATGTGATCAATGCATGAAAAAAATTCTCCCCCATTATATACTTGGATACTGTATAACGCAATATGAAATCTATCTATCTATACATTTATGTGAATTTGCTTTCTCTTATTTTTCTTCTCTCTCACAGTGCTATTTTTGTATTGTGCTCCTCTTTTATATCATCAACATTACTGATGCTTCCAGTTGCAAATGTAGCTAGCTGGTTTTTATGCCACAGTAAAATAATTATAACTTTGTAAGTCCCCCCATTAAATCCTTGAAGAGCTGCTAGGATGTCAGTTAAAGAGCTTTTGCTTAGATGTCTGATGTTATTTTTCCTTTGTTTTATCCAGTCACGTGAGCCCTGAGCAGTACAGACACAGGTTCGCTTGTTTGACCTTCACTGTGATGGACTACGACTGGCTCTCTACCAATGACTTTGCCGGTGAAGCCGTCGCCCCTCTCAGCGACTTCTGTTGGCCGGGGCGCCCAAATGCCACAGCGGCGGGAAAGAGTGTCCAGCCTTTCATACTGCACCTGTCTCGCAGTAAACCAAGTGGTACATTACCCGTAGCTTTAGGCTGTGCTTGCTTTTTGAACACAAACATAATATAGGCTCCTGGTAGGACCAGAGGGTTTGGGTCTAGGTTTCCAATTACTTCTCCGGTATGACATGAAAAGCCATTCAATCGGCAGATATTTGTGGCAGGTGTTAAAACTTCTCTCTATCTGTTTGCTCTACGCCCCCAGAGAAGCCAATCATGAGAATGCTGGACGCTCGCGTCGGAGACAGAGAGGCTCAGGAGTTTGTCCGCAGGCTGAAGGAGATTGAGAAGTCAATGGAGGAGGAGTAAAAGCTGTCAACAGCCACCCGTTTCGGTGTTTTCTGACCACGTGTCGCGACGTATGCTTTTTGTACTGGTACGATGTTTACAATATACATCTTCTTCTTTTTCTTTCTTTTTTTTTTTACAATATTTGATGTTATCGTTTGTTCAGTGATTATACCAAATTGAAAAGATGAAAAAAAAGGCAAAGAGCAAATCAACAATTGTTTTCTAACTGGAAGATGAACATCCTGTCACTGTGCAACCCTATGCTGTCTCAGTTAAACTATATTTTAGAAATAGATAGTTGAATCTAAATGGTACTAGTCTATATTTTTTGTAATGAAGTTATTGTTATCTTTGTGGTATGACCTTTGATATGATAGATTCAGAACTATTTTGTGGAAGTAGCTTACATATCTAATAGTAGTCTAAGTAAATCTATACCTCAGATATACTCATTACTCACAGGGTGGGGCTTCAAATGCATCGAGAGTGTTTACGTTAAAGAAGGTGATTAGGGAGATTATTTACTCGGAGGTTTGATACAGTTTGAGGACCTGAAATCTTTTAGAAAATTACATGCCACTTGCTTTTTTCATGACAAATCTGATATCACATTTCACGCTTTCAATTTTCATGCTTAGGTCAAAAGACAGGAAATGTTTACTTTAGCCACAGAGTAGTGGCATCTTCTATTTTCTGTTTTTCGATGTGCAAAAAATTGCACTTTTTTCTGTATTGGATTTGTGTGGAAAAAAAAAAAATCTTTTAAATTGTCATCCTAAAATGAAAAGAACAAACACTGGAATGATTGCTTTCCAGCAAAGAGTGAAAAATGAAAATACCTATGACAGGAAGGAAATAATGAATACATGTCACTTAGCTTTGGGGAAGGCACATCCTGAGACACGGTGTTTGAAGGCCAGTCAGACAGATCAGCAGTAGAGAGGTCTGAAAGACACCCCCCCCCTCCCACCCAGTCCTGGAGGAACAGGCCAACTCAGGTTCATTCATCTTTTCAGATTGCTCCTCATAAGGCTCCTGATGGGTCAGTGACAGGGTCAAAGACAACGGTGCCTCAGCGGTGGAAAGACCGATTCTTTTTACTCATTTCCTGCTGCTGAGATCTGGGAACCAGCGTCTCTGCAGAGACACACACAGGGAGTGACTTAAACACAACACTGACAGAAACAAAAGTGTTGATTGATTACCGGGGTTTATTCAGAGAGCCCAATGATGATTTTTCATTTCTTCATTTGCAAATTAATAATCACTTCATTCATCCTTTCTCATGAGTTTGCCAATTAAAGTCAAACTTTGAGTCTCATTTAGAAGGCTAGTGTGAAAGGGAAATGTCAGGAGACTGTGACTGCTGATAATTGGAAATAAGATATCACTCCCTTTTCCAAAAGAGAGCACAGAGAAAATAGAAAATAGAAGTTCAGAGAAAACAGAAAATTGAAGTTCAGGGGAAGGAAAACTAACTGCAGCTGAAGAGGTCATGTGGTGTTCATGACATTCTAGAAAAAGTCATGAGATATTGTAAAGCCTGTGCAGCCAGTACGGGGATTAATCTCTTACAGGAAATAAGTCCAGAAAGGCAAAATAAAGAAGCAGGGTTTAGGTCCCAACGAAAATAGAGCAGCATTTTATTTCTTGTCGTTTACGACAGCAATCTAGGAGTCACATTTTGAACCCCCTTTTTGGAAGAAAGAAAAGGTACTTAATAGGAAAAATCACGCCGCAAACGCTGTTTTTCTTGAAGGCTTTCTTGATTAGTAAATGCCACTGAGGTCTTCAACCGCAGACTCTGTTGCGACAAATCAAATCTCACATCCAGCAAAATTCAGAGTCAGAGATGGACACACTTAACCAGACAGCAGCTGCTGCATGACAGAAAAGTCATTGACTCTGATGAACCGCATTACCATTTCTGCTTAATCCGCCTTCTCATCTACCACAGCAAACAAACACGGACGTCTTGTTCTGAACCTTTATTTCTTGTTTATAACCAAACCACTAAACAAACATTCCCAGAGGAAAAATGAGTTGAAATGTCAGGTGGATTAGCTGCTGATTTTGCGGTACGTCAAAAAGCTGCCTGTTCCACACTCACCAAGGAATGAAGAGAGGAAAAAAAAAGATGCATGAATTACTATTTTGAAATGAAAGAAAGAATACTTTGTATTGAAGTACAGTATTCTCATGACTATAGCTAATTCAGTACTCCTATAAATCCCAGCAAGCAACACGATGTGTGTCCTTGACTGGTCTCTGTGATAAACTCTGCTGTCATTCAAACAGGGCGCAGGCAGAGGTTAACCCATCGAAAGCAAACCAAGCATTTCTGATATTTCACCAAAGACCACATCTTACTACTGGTGCACAATCATCACCAAAATATTTCTTAAAAAACATAAAGAGCAGTCACTGATTGCAGTATTTGGTGGGAGGCCTTACCTGTCTGCTGCTGTTTGGATTTACAGGCATATTTAAAAGTCAGGTCTCAGAAGAACTCCAAAGTTACGTGCCTGTGTGTGTGTGTGCGTGTGTTTATGTGTGTGTGTGTGTGTGTGTTTGCGTGTGTGTGTGTTTGCGTGTGCGTGTCCGGAAAAGAAAAAAAATAGGTCGAACATAAATCTAGACCACATTTTTATGTAACTGGAACACCAGTAGACAACCAGTCGAAGACCCTGTCTCCTGAGCAGGGTCAGGTTTACATTGCAAGTAAAAAAGAAAAAAAAGAACATTTTCTCAGTCAGATACTTGAAAAAGAACCTTTTTGACTTTTTGATGGTAAAAATAAGCCGGTGCCAGGGTGTGCACGTCTCACACTAGACTGAGTGGAGCCACAAAGATTAAACTATTCATGTGTCATTATTTAGACGAAAGAAACAACTAAAAACACAAAAGGCTATTGAAGAAAACTAGTCAAAACTTAGCAGATGATCTGTTGTTTCTCTGAATTGGTGAAGTTTTTTCGAGTAAAACAAATCAGTTAATAAGGCCATTTGTGAGTAGCTGAGGTCAAATTTATAAAATATCTAGTCTTTATATGATTCAAATCCCACATTATTGATATCCTTGCTTACTAGATTGCAGCTGTGCATATTTTTCTATATGTGTGACTGAGATTAGAAACTCTGGAAGGCCTCAGCGAAGCCCGTATTATTGCAAATGTATTTAACACTCCAGGTATCCAAAATGAATCATTTCTCAACAAAGCTTTTACATTTTAGAGCACATTTAGACTGAACTCCTACTTGGGAAATTAACCAAAAATGTCACTTATGTAGCCTTGACTGAAATACTTATAGATACACTGAGTCCCAAACCGTAACATTTTTATTTATTTCTCTTCAAACATGCTGAGCAGCACTGATAGAAAAGGCAAGATGAAATAGCCTAAGGGGTTTAATATTGTAGATACTATTTAAGCATGGGATTTTATTAAAAAAAAAAAAAAGAAACACCTTCATGACAGCGCAAACAACAGAGTACAAGAAGAGTAACACTGTAGCAAGTCCTGATATATTAGCACCAAATTATCACACCAACTGCATTTTGATAGTGATGTGACTTTACAGTAGCTGCTTGTGTCGTGCTTTGTGGTTTCCCTGTGGATTATGACAATGCACGCAAAAAAAAATGTCTACTCCTGGAAAGTGTGTCGTGTTACAGGAATTGTTCAGGCGCTCAGCAAACCTGCCTTTGAAAAAAAAAAAACAATCACTCCATCACAACACTTTTTTTATATTCCCGCAGAAAGATTTCATTTGCTCTGTCTTTATTACCTGACTCTTTTAATGTTGGATATTATTAAAAATGACCTGCCATGTATGATTCACCATCCCCTGTGTGAGCAGCAGGTGGATGATTTTTCAGTGTAATATCTTATAGATTAGTTCCCCAGAGACAGGCAATCTCGCCAATGTTAGTGCAGAAGAGTCTGTTTGAAAAAAAAAAAAAACAATTGATCTTGTGTGATGGTTTTCAAAAATTCAAACACATGTATGTTCGGTCTTTAAGTAGTCAGTGAAGTCACTGTACGATCAGAGTATTCCCAACAATGTTTATTTCATAAATGGCTGTTGTTTTGCTGCCTGCAGTGATATTAGAAGAAGAAAACAAGAACAAAAATAAATAAAAAAAATAGGGGTGTACGTGGGGTGGGGGGGTTAGAAAACCTGTCAAATGGCATAAGACTGTGAATCTACAATCTAATCACACTTTCCTGACGTAGGAAGATGTTTTATTAAATTTTTAAGTATTGATACAGGAGTATTGCTAAATCAGTGTAATCCAAATTTAAAGGCAACCGCTGGTGAAAATGTGTCTCGAGGCAAAACACCTTGAATTCGTTATTGTAAAAGTGATCTATTTGTCTTTCAACTGTTAATGCCTGTATTGCTGTTTATTGGATAATACATTTGGGAGGTGTCTGTGGCCTTGAATAAAAACAATCTTTCAATTTGAACTCGGCATCTTCTCTTAGTGCAAGGATACTGAAGTTGTTTTATGCATTAATTCCATTAAACACAGCGACAGTTCCTTTAATTGTAAGTTGCTCTGCCCCGGCCTTTATTTTCTCTCTCTTTATCCTCCCGCATCACCGTCTCAGTCAGTGGTCTCAGTCAGGTCCAACCTTTTCCTTGTCCTCTTAATTTATTTCCTCCCCTCCACAGTAGCAAGCTGGACATCAAACACACCCCATAATGCCAGAGCACCAGCAGAGGAATAGGACACAAACACGGGGATACGAGAGCATCCAGAACGAAATCAGATGAGCAGACACATCGTGGCATGATCGCTCTGCTGTTCAGTTTTCCCAAATCACTGCTGGAGCTCCTGCTGTGATCAAATTCCTGTCATGAATATTGGATGACAGGTTGTGCACTCTAAGTCAAAGTAACATCCTGGTACTGAGTGTGTGGAATGCCTCCAGTGCCTACACACACACACACACACACACACACACACACACACACACTAGCACACACACCACATTAATTGGTGCAGTGTTCATTATCTGCACAGCATTTTATTACTTTGCTGTCTCTGTTTCTGGGCGCTTCACATTGTAAAAGTGGGTCCCGCTGGCTCCCTCCTATCTAGCACTAAAATTCAAAACACATGCTGGACAAAAATTGCATGGCAGTGAAAACGAACACCATGCCTCTCTCTGGATGCAAATTCATGACCAAGAAAAAGCTCAATAAATTCAAAAATTCCGTTTTTTTGAAGGACTCAATATAGGTGACTGTCCTTTAGAGTTAAAGATAAGACCATGGTATAATGACTGGCATTTTCATTGTAGATTTCTGATTTCTACCACTAGATGTCCTCGTTATTTTACAAATTCCTGCATCCAGGTCTTTTGGCTTGCTGTCCTCTTTCATTACATCACTGCGAATCACTGACAGGCAGCAGAACATTGCAGAGAATGAAGAAGCCGAGGCTAATTTTCATCATAAGTCCATCAAAGCAATGGCACCTCTGATTTCAGAAGATGGAAGCGGAGGAGAAAAACAAGTCCTTGATATGTTCATTTAAGAAAATATCCTGAGACTTGGGGGGGCCTTTGTGTATTTTTTCATTGTCTGTTGTCTCAGTGGCCATCATCTTACTGGATGCTCTACAGTGAAAATAAAAAAAAAAATTAAAATTAAAAAACACTCTCCCCTTTTTACGCGCATGATATAATTAAATTGTTCGTGCAGAATCCTTCAAAAAACAACTATGGCCAAAGTTATATATATTCACTGTTCTACAACATTACATCTGTCTGATGGGCTATTTTGACGAAATTTGCAATGGAGAAAATCTGAACCGATGTTCAGAGAGCATCTTCAGGTTGGCAATATCAGTTAATTGGTGATCTCCATACCAGGAGGTCTTTTACTTATGCCAGGAGGGGAGAAAGCAGCTTGTGTTGATCCACAGGAATGTTGGCAGTGTCGGCAGTGATACCGCTCTTCTGCTAGGTCTGGCAGATACATTGACCAGCGCTGTGATCCCACTGTGTTTATCTCTCCTCAAACAACCCTAATCCTCCACACAGAAACGTTCCCCTGCAGCACCCATCCCCTCCCACAGCAGCAGATCAACCTGCAGCCCTCATGCAAACACCAACCCCCCCTCCTCCATTTTTTTTTTGGTCAGATTTAAGCGATTACACACCTGCAGTTTCCCTGACGTGGCGCCACATGGCAGTTCCTGGAAAGACTGACGAGACATGTTTAATCACAGTTCTCCACCTGACACATTTTCATCAGCCAAAAACCGCCAAAGGCATTGCCCCGGTCAGATGCAATCATGCTATCAAATGGAGGCACGTGTTAGTGCATGTGTTTACTGATATGCACTAAGTGTCCCATGAGAAGCTGGGGAATGAAGGGAATTAATACTTGTGGTGTTCCTGAACTGTGAATCGGACGAAGCGCAAAAATAAACACTCACCCGTAAAAAGGAGGCTTTTTAGAATGAGGCAAATTATCAACCAGACCAAGGCTGTCGAACCCTGCTTTCTGCAGGTGTTTTGCAGAGGCATCAGCGCACTGTATATTCGACACACCTGAAGTCCGTCTCTCAACGAAATATGATGAGGCCAACACAGCGAGTCCTTTATGGCTTCAGGGGCCTCAGTTGGAGCGATCGCAGATAATAGTGGACAGCTTGCCTCTGAGGAATGCAAATGGTACAAAGCTTGGCTAAATTCCAGCGACCCTGTCCAGGCTTTTAACAGGTCCTGTCACAAAAAAAAACAAAAAAAAAACGCTTCACACAGAGGCGCGCCAGCTGATCGCAGTACAGCAGGTGGGTGAGGTTGTGATCTAATCTCTGTGTCCACCGTCACAGGCTTGTCCTGGTAATTCCAAACAAGAGGTCAGTCAAACTGTAAAATCAGTAAATGCTTAAGGGGGATTAGTATGCTTTGTGGTTTACTCACTAATCATGAAGAAACAAAATAACATACAAAAAGGAAAATCATGGGAACTCTGAATCCCAATCAAAAGGAGCAATACAGTAAGTTGGAGCTAATAAGTGTAAAATACACAATTTATTTTTTCATGAAAGGCATATACACTGCATTCTGTACTGTCTTCGATCTGGCTAGCTAAAAGTGCTATCATCTGGTACTTTCAGCTTCTGAAGCTGAGTCAGTGAAATCCTGTATGTGTGACGACTTTGTTTCGAAGGCACTCGATGCTCTGAGTGAGTAATGATGCAACCTCAGAGTATTTTCACTTCTGCCAGATGACCTCGGTGTTTGATATTAGTCACCAAAGTGACCCTTCTTACCCAATTCCCTTTTTTTTTCCCTTTTAAACTTACTACGTGTTAAATTATTTACTATTGTAATTTTTTATACTTTTATGGTAAATATGTATTCTCAAACCATCAAATTTAGATTATAGTAATCCTATATAATATGTAGAGAAACCATACTGCTTATATTTCAGACTATTTTGATATTTCAAACACAATGTGGCCCAGCATACTCAAGAACGTCGCATTGAACTATTTCATTTAGAGAATTTCTGCCCGACTTGACTTAAAGTTGGGTAAACTCAAATAAGTTATTTTTCACAGAGTGGGACGGGGAGCAAATAATATTTCAATACGTGGTAGAAAGAAGTTTTTGGTTGTTTTGCGATATGATCCGTGCCCGCCATTGACCGGGAATCTGGATCCCCAGCAGCAGCTCGTGTGTTCTACGTGCTAACCAACAGCATTGCATTGACTCAGTCGCTCGAAGTTAATGCACTCTTCTCTCTTCGCGCCTGTTGGAATCTCTTCCAACAGGCCGAGGGTAGTAACAACTTTCAGCTGGTCTGAGTCCATTCTCTAACTGCTTGTAGAGGAGACAGGCAGGGGTGGGTGGAATGACATTTTCATCCCCCATCGAGAACAAATCATGTTGAGTTGCCTGACCCCCTCCCCATATCCTAATGTGATATATACGGTGTGCTACAAAGAGCTCTACCTAACTTAATGTTAGTTATAAGTAGTTTATCTGTGTCAAATTATATATATATATATATTGGTATACTCACGATATGTTGAACAGTATGTGCTTTATGAACTCATGATGTACCATAACATTATCACATGAACACATGAGATTTCCCCCACTTGACACCAAATTTAAGGAAGCACTGAGTTTTACTTCTGAAAGTTAATTGCTTTACTGGAAGAGGTCATCGGCCAGGGAATGTTTACACGACCGCAAAAAGTAATGGCTGGCCGGAATTAGAGTCTGATTTCTCAGAAAAACAATCACTTTTCTGACTGAAAATTAAACCAGAACTATTTTCATAGCAGGATTATTCCACAAAAATCTCCTGTTTACTCATTCATTACTCATGCGAGGTGCTCCCAAGACACGTATACCCACATCCAGCTTTTTCTGCATCGCAATTGATACCGATAAGATACTGCACACAGATCACCATAGGGACAGACTGTAGGTTGCCGAGTTATATTTGGTTCGCATGTGCTCTATGGCCAAAATGACACCAACGTGTAAAAAAAACTAGAATGCATAAATATGGATATAATGATTCCAAATAGGAATCTCATTTAATACCCTTCAGTGGCCATTGTAGTCTAATGTTTTTTGGTTATAAAGTGTATATTCACTATTAGTCTTCATTGTTATCGGTAGTACAGTCGCTCTGTGACCTGACTGTCTGACATTCTACTTAAAGGGTCATAGTATAATGGTGAAGGAAAAATATAAAAACTTAACGGGAAGGGATAGTGAATATAATGGTAGAGGGATGCTGGTGGTGAAACTGCCTGGCAGGAGGCCTAAGGGAAGACTAAAGAGGAGATTTACGGATGCAGTAGAGTACAATGATTTGCGTCTTTCTCTAGATTGACGTGCTTCTCCACCAAAAAGACTGAAAACACAGCATTAAATGTTTAGTCCCGACATTATTTATGAACAAGAAAAGACTTAAGCGGGAGTCTCGGTGGAAAAGCTAACCTAAGTCATTCATACAGTGAATAAGTGTTTCAAGGTGGAACGCAACATAGGTGGAACAAAGATTCTGTGTAAGTAATGAGATTGGAATGTGTGGTGATAGTATCACAGTGAAATATGAGGCCGAGTCTGGACTGCCAGTGCAAGGTAATTTAATATTTGACATCTCGTGAAACAGGAATTATTTCATTTTTGAATAATCTAACTTATTTCTTGTTTTTTTCCTTCTTTGTTTTTGAAGATATAGTTAAGTTTGAATACTCCTCAATCCTACATTGGCTCAAACCTGCAACTGTTTTGTACAGAAAGGGATGGAAGACATTATGAAAAAATGTCTGTGCCAGAAACTTGATCTTAATAAATAAAGAATAAATGTATTTTAAATAAATAAATAAATAGATAGATAGATAGATAGATAGATAGATAGATAGATAGATAGATAGATAGATAGATAGATAGATAGATAGATAGATAGATAGATAGATAGATAGATAGATAGATAGATAGATAAAAGTTCAAATGGATCTGTTTCTTCTTTTGCACAATGTATTCTTCTTACACTGACCCAGCTTTAGTTTTATTACCAGAACATTGGAAAATGTAAAACATCTCTGCTTTTTGGCAAATGTTGCCCACTGTGATGAATATTGCTTAACTTGCTTCTCCCTTGTTCTCAGTGACTCAAAGAAACACACAAGCTGTATTCAGTCTGACTGAACCCGCAGGGTATGAGGATTTCCGAATATGAGAATTGCTACATAGAGAATAGCTCTGTTATCTACTGTTAATCAAACTATGCTCGCTATTATTCCAGTCATCGACATGGCATTAAAGATGACATTTTGGCCACAGCCGAGTAGTCACGTCCTTATTTATCAGCGCCACCAGATGCCCTTTTAAAAAGAAATAAATCACAAAGCCTAGATTCTTTGAATTTGCGGTCACGTTGCCCAAAGTCGGTATTAATTGCATCTGAAGGACCACCACCGTCGCATTTATCACTGAATGAGCAATGTACTTTCTCTTCTGGCTGCAAAGAGTAATGACCTATAGTTAGGAGTCCTGTTTTATCCCCTGACCAACTCGGTTGTGGAGTAATCTTATATTCATTTCCTATTAAAGCGCCGCGCAAGAGGGGCGTCTGGGGGGTCAAGTGGTCAGTCGCAAAGCCAAAGTGTTCACAGCTCCATCTTTGAAGTCTTTAATGGGCACAGAAAAAAATAAAAAAAACAATGACAACTGTATCCACGGCCACCGCCGGTGAAAGAGGGAGAATGCGGCCCGTTGCCACAGATAAAACCTCCTGGTTCATTTCAAGGTCAGCAGACTCTCCGCACTTTGCAAAATTTTGGGGAAACCATTCATTGTATGCAAATGACGTAACTCCAAGTACATTACAATGTAATGTAGATCCTCAGTGAATTTAATTTGCTATTCAGTCTCTTGAAGTGTTCTAGTCGGGCTATACTATAGATGTCCTTTTATGCCATGAATTAAATGCATGGATAAGCATGAAATTGTGCAACAGTCAGCAAAGCAGGGAGAGAAAAACTGGAATAGAGTTTGCTATTTTTCCTGTGAATTGAGTGACTGTGAGAGTGCAGTGGGCAGTTTTAGCCGCGGTTCTCGAAAAGTCGTGGAAGTTAAAGTTCACTCGGTGGGAGGTTCAATCATATGGATGGCTCTCTTTTTCTCTCCTGACCGGGGGCTGTGGGAATGAACTGAAAGAATCCTCCCAGAAGGGAATAAGGCTGAGAAACACAAACCGAAAGCAATCCTCTGTGGTAATGGAGGCTGTGGGTACAGTATGAATATCTGAAGAATGGTGTATATTGTCAGCCTTTCCCTAAATACCCCCGCGACTTCATAAGCATCACAGCAACCTTCCCTGACAAAGCCTCGGCCGGGCCACATACCACCTCCCCCCGGACCCCCCTCCGAGGGGGATGCTGCCACTTGGCACTTTCAAGTTGTGTTTTTTCATGGCAGGAGCAGCTGTTAAAATGTTATCCTACCACTCTATCCAAGCACTCAGTGTTTCACAACTGCCGCAGCTGTCCCGTGTTTTGCATCGCTGTCGCCCGTAACATCCACTTGAAGAGCCCATTTCAGAGGACGATAAGAGACGGCAGGGTAAAAATTATCGTTATTTTTTTTTTCTCCCAAATTTTCTGATGTTCCCGAACAGAATCAACCCAAGATTCCTTCTCGGCTTTTGAGAACTTCAGGCAACAATTTCCCAAGGGCACAGTGCAGAACCACAAAAAGAGCACTGTATATTAACACACCCACATAGACTTTAATCAGGGAAGGAAATGTAAGTGAAAAAATCCATCATGCATAAATGCTTATCAGAAAAATTAGAAATATATGTTTGTGATTGGACAGCTATTTCAAACAACCTGGTTTTGGAGCCCCGACTGTGCACGGCCTGTTGTTTTCAGAGAATTCTTTCAGCTCTGGCAGCTGAACATAAATACACATCTACAGCCACATATGTGAGCACTTAGCTACTTCAGTATGGTAATAAGGTCAAGAATAAAAGAAGTCAACTTTATTCATGTCACAGGTTGACTTTGCCTTTTATTGTTTTTGCAAGTGTGCGTGCGTATGAAGAAAAAAAAAGACCTGATTGTAGGTGGCAATTTTTCCGCATAACAAATTTTCCGGGCCTCAACAGAAATCCTCTACACCTATCGAGGCTTAAGCCGAAATCCCACTTTCAGCCTTTTTAGTCAGGTCAAAGCCCGGTGGATGTCTTTAAGTTCTCGGGACCACCATGGCAGCTGCCAACACTCACAGTCTGCTCTCATCAGCTGGTAAACTCCGTGGCTATTGTGTGTTAGCGCTACAGTGTTTTCGTGTCACGTGGCAAGCCGTTCAAAAGAACCTGCCATCATGTGTTCCTGCAGAGCAGGAGCCGCTTGTGCCACTGCCTCAATTGACAAAGGCGGCGGGGACGACTGTCTGATAACTCAACTTAACTATAAACTATAACTAACAGGGGAATCTGTAACTTTATGCCAGCGTCCCTCCATCATGTTGCCTTGGACTTGTTTGTTTACATTACATCAATTAAACTGTTTACAATTTCATAGTTATGATCAAACATGTAAATTGGCTCCCTTGTTCCGAGGTGAAACTGCAAATCTCTCGGAGAAGATTTTGAAACTAGATTTAATATTCAAAGCGCTTGCTCTTTTTCCTGCAAGTTTTACAAGACAAAGATGAATTGCTGCTGATCAATCAGCACTCTCATTCACAGTAAATTAAGTTTTCCCTGACCTGACCACAGAGCAGAGTAGAGCCTCTTTTCTCCTTTATTAAAATTGGCTCTCTGACAAGCATGCATGAAATGAGTGCATGTAAGTGTGAGGACCGCCCCTCTGGTTCTAATCAGTGCTGCGTTGCTTGTTTGCCAAGCACCATCTGCTGTGGACTCTGCCTCAGCGGGGTGAAACTCAATCCAGATGCCTGCTCTTTGGCAACAACAGCACTGTTTCAGCCTATACTCCTGACTGGCTTCCATCAACATCCATGGCAGCCAAGGAGTCTGCCATGGATTCATCTTGACTTACGTGGGGGTTTATTTAAATGATCTGATGCTTTCTCCAAAATCGGAGACATACCAAAGAGACGGTGCCATGATTCTGGAAAGAGAGAGCTGAAAGTAATTCGGGCACAACAAAAGTACCGACTCTTTTTCTTTGACTGAATGTAATGAAAATGAAATGACATTCCCAACTATTTTGTACAACTCCTAATCTCATTCATTCATGCTTTTATGTTTTAATCAGCATGACTATGCTTCTTTTCTCACAAGCGAGTGCACACATGCAAGGACTTTGATAGAGATAGTAAATGTGGAATGATTGGCAGTTGGGGTGCTGTTGGTTTCATTCTTAACAGATTTGTGTGAGGGGTTGTTTCTGACACTACAAATACACACATCCTCACCATTGGACGTTGCTGAAAAACACACAACTATAACTGCTATTGAAATTCATGGCATATTTTATTATAAATAAAACCTTAGATAAATCTATTCCGTGAAGCAGCTGAATTAAAACATGCATGTTTTCAAAACCTCTGAATTAAAGAAGATACAGGCCATAAGATACCCCTCATTTATCAAGTACTATTTTGCTTTATTCAGGAAATAGACATAACATCTGAGATTAAAGAGCGCGGTAAAAGAGCTGAAACCATTTTCCCAACATCTGAGTGTATAGGCCCAACTTCAAAAGTGCATAATTGTTATGGGCTGCACTTTAATTGTTGATGCCGCGATTCTCATATCACTATGATCAGGCCATATTTTCTCCCTGTTAATCTGCTTAAAAAGACACCGGTCAAAGGCTGCAATATTTCATTCTTTGCCACAGGCATTTGCTCATAATTAGCAGCTTGGAAGACTTTCATCAACTATAACACTGCAAATCATTGATCTTTTTTTTTCCTTTTCGGTGTCGGTGCCTATATATATATATGACATACTTGATTTGAATTTAATGTGACCGGGTTTTGTAAAGAGAAAATGCCTGAAATGATTCCGGACTTTTTTTTTACTGTTTGAGATAATAATGCCTTTATATTACGTGGCATATTAATTCAAAACAGCAACTTCCTTTGATTTTAGAAATGAAAATACAAACACACAGAACAGTGGGTCTCCAGATGCAGAGCTGGCAGTTGAAGAGAAACATGTGAGCCGGTCACAGCTATCTTTGATAAAAGACCTGTGGAGCAGTCAACAAAAATACACGACACAGGGAAGTTGAGTTTAAAATGTAAAGGAAGTGAGTGACGCCAGCCTCTCCCTGTCACTTAATACCAAAGTTCCCGGGTACTCGTCCTGTTATTCTCATCTCCCTGATTACTCCCATCTTTCTATCTAATCCATATAAGTGACTAAAGGCCTCTACAGCTAATAAACAACATGAATGGTGCACAACCACAAGGGACTCCAGATAATGAGTGGACAAAAGCGGCTTTGTGTGTGAAAGACAAAAGGAAT
Source organism: Fistularia tabacaria (assembly GCA_901007705.1). Lineage (NCBI taxonomy): Eukaryota > Metazoa > Chordata > Actinopteri > Syngnathiformes > Fistulariidae > Fistularia > Fistularia tabacaria. Next base: position 31,551 of record CAAKHD010003863.1, read on the forward strand.
GCTCAGTGACGTTTACACCTGCAGCCCTGAACTTCTTCTTATCTGACTCCGAGTGCACGGATTTCTTTCCATTTATACAATTTTTTTTTTTCTCTTCTTTTAAATCTTTTTTATCCGACTCTCTAGCAGGACCTCTGCAAAGTGACTTGGGTTGGATGTCACCTAAGAACACCCGAAGATGTCTGGAAGCCGGACTTCGTGGTGCTGGTTGTTTTTACATGTTAATCTGAAATTTCATAGTTTCACTTGCGCAGGGTTCGTGTGTTTCTTTGGGTGTGAAGGAAATGTGGCTGATGTAAGAAAAACTGTGTAATGACACCCTTGTGGTTCGCTGATCCAGCCCAAGGTCCTCCATGTGTTGGCTATAAACACACACTACAACCTCTACGTGACCTCACTAGACTCACACTGCTAATCCATCTCCCACATTAAATACATAAATAATGTGCACGTGACGAACATGAGGACAGTGGATTCTGTTCCTCCAATGTTTCCATTCAAACTTGGTAAGGGGAAAAGAAGTTGGGTGTGTTGTGGTCATCTGCCTGTGTCTGGAGAATCTGTGATGAATGTAGACCTCCCATAAAACGGGTTTCCAGACAAGGGCAGCTACCTCAATTCTACCTACAGACAAACCGCACACAATGCTTTCAAAAGACCAACAAACGGGACGGTTGACAGGCAGAAAGCAAGGCCCGGGGAGGAGAAAGGGGATTTTGATAAGAGATGGAAGTAGGCAGATTATTCAGCTGGTTGGTTGTGTTCAATTTTGGTTTTGATTTTGCAGCGAATATCACAGCTCCAGAGATATTTGAGATGTTTATAAATAGGCCGGTTGGGGCCTACGCAGATGATAAGACTAGGTCTCCAACAGAGCACGAAACACAAGAACAATAGAAAGTAGGAGGGCTTTGGGGGTTGAAGGGGGCCCAGACTAGGGTGGTTGAAAGGCCTACAGAGTAGCAGGGCAGGAAAAGGGAGCCACTCTGTGTAATGCTGACAGTACTGCTCTAGAAACAGCACAGCATATTTGCCATCATTCTTTCCCAGTCAACAGAACAGTTTCATTTTTCTTTTGACATAAAAAAAAAACACTCCAGTATTTCGTCATCTCAAAATGTAGTTATGACTCCATGGAGCCTCATGAAAGTATCCATCTTTCATTTTCAAGAATCATCACCCAGACATTTCTCCCTCTTGAGCAGGGAAGAATGAAAGGTGATGAAGTATTACAGCTTGGTTAATGAGTACATCTGAGTGCTGACTGACAGAGGGTTTGGCCTATGTGCTGTCCACAGCCTCTTTTGCCAGTTTTGTGCCAAGAACGGAGGAAAGAGGGGGTGGCACTTCCAACAGTTTTTTGATCCTAATCATTTTTTAACAATAGTGAACTATTGTTCACTGTTGTACATTCTGTCTTATTAAACACAACATGGAGACCTGGCATCTCATTTTTTTTTGCTGACGTCTGACCATTTCTCCCCATTTTGCCCTCCAAATATGATACATACTGATATGCCTTTATCACATGTTGTTGTGGCAACTAGACTTTGTTGGGGCTGGACTGCTGCAGTTGGGGTTGAGCGTTGGTCCAAGGCAAGAGGGTCCATTATCTTTCTAAGTCAGTTGTAATGAGTATTAACACCCATCTTAATTTGGACCAGCGCTTAACCCCAACCCAAGCAGTAACATACTAGAAACCCCCTACGGTCTATTAAAAGTTAAGAAGCCTCTCCCATGGGAGGCGAAACCTCTTCAAGAAAAAACTAAGTCCCGTTGCCATGACAACATTTGACTAAGATTAACCATGACCTGAATGGCTGAAAACCTTCATGGACATGCAGCTGATATGGCTTTTTAATCACTTACTGTAATTCATATTAACATAACTAACCTAAATCAACAATCATTCGAGTACAGATGTTTAGTTTAGTCGGTCCTCTGAACAGCAGCAAAAAACAAAGAATGATATAATATTCAGTCTTTGAGTTAAGATGCTGGTGCCAGTGAGGTTGCATGTGACCCAGTAAAAAAGAAAAAACAAATGATATTCCCTCAAGCTAATTATCAAAACTTGAAAGTCGCATTGCCACAACTAAATTGAGAACTGCATGATTCCCTCAAGTTTAATCACAAGCTCATCTGTATCTGGAAATCTGTAACAGAAAGTAGGTCTCTTGAAAATAAGAGCACTTTGAAATCCCAGACGGTCTCCAATCTTCAGAGACCGTCTGTAAACGTGGGCAGACAAACTGCTTATGCAGTCGGGGCTATGGCGAAAAGGCATGAAACAGCATAGATTTACTTTACTTTTATTTACTTTCGCTAACTGTTGTAAAATCCATACTTGTTGTGTTTCATGGTGTTTGCCGGGGTGCAAGGTTGAAATGTGATATGTTTGACTAGATGTCTAAATTGAATTGTTTTTTTCATTTTTCTTAAATAAAAGGATGTGAGTGACCTCGCCAAAGTTTACTTTGTAAAGTAGCGAGCGATTAATCTTATTTGACACACTGAACAGGATGGTCTGTCATACACACACTGCTGTTATGCTTGGTTTCACATCATTCTAACCTTTGTCTTAAAACTACAGCCACTTTTTGTAAAAACACTTCATAGTTTTTCAAAAAAAAAAGTTGTAACAGAAACTCCAAGCATGGCAAATGTTTCACTTTGGATCTGCTTCTCGTGCAAATATACCGCGACAAAGGATATCTGGTCACTCAACCATATAATTTGTCTCACAGTTAGTTCAGTTGAATTTGTGCGCATGTAATCCCATGTTCACTCAAAAACACAAAGCAAAACTCAAAAATGTGTGTGAATCTACCGAGAGGAAGGAGATCCACCCTCCTAATTGTGCTATCTGTGGTGGTTATGGTGCTAGTACCTACTTTTACAAAAAGACCTTTTTACGTAAGGAAATAATGAATATTTTTTCATCGTCATTAGTTATCTGTATTATTAGGGCTCCTCCACCGTGAGACGGTGGTGCTGTAGTTATCTCTTCTACCTCCCGGAAGATGGTACCTTGTTGTATTACTAATGGAGGGGACTTTCTCCAGTTTCCTCCCACTGTCCAAAAACATGCAGAAATTCAAGTGGAGCCCATAAATGAGAGAGTGAATGATTGCATGTCTCTAAAATGTGGCCTGGTGATCGACTGGCGATCAGTCCGGGGGGAACCCCGCCGATCGCCAAATTAGAGCTGGTTATAGGCTCCAGCGACAACCAGGCCCCAAGTGAAGGAGAGGCAGTATAGAAAATGAATGAATGAAAGGCTTCTCCAACACGCGTACTTACCGCAAGAGGAGATAATTCTTGTATTTTCTTGCTCTGTCAGTAAAAGCGGGATTAGAATAGAGAAGGTGCCCATTCCTCAGTCAACAGACTCCCTGGGTTTATTTTGCCTTTCCAAACCATAAGTAGGTGGACATGGTCCTATTCAACGGTTTATATTTTACAGATGGCGGATTCTTCCTCTGGCTGTTGTTTGGGACGCCGCAAGAGTGCAGAGAGAAATATTTCCGAAAAGCTGTGGCTTTTTTTTTTCACGACCTGTCAGTGTAACTACAATGGAACCACAACAAAAGCCTTTCCATCACAATATACAGTGTGTCCATCTCTTATTCAGGAGCCAAAATAAGGAAAATTCTTTCTTTTAGAAAAATGTGGAAATTATAAGGTTCAGTAGAAAAAACAAAAAAACAAAACAAAACAAAAGAGACCATGAATCAAACAGTCATAAAACATTTTTTCTCACACCAGCTGAAAACAGTCTACTATTGTCTTGTATGGAGAAGATACATTTCAGAAAAATTGTTGCTACCGGGATTCATTCTTTGAAGAAGGCAGGGAGTAGCTGTTCAGTAGTAGGAAAGAAAAGGCATTTTTGAAACGCTTCGGCCGCCATTATGACAGCACGATTGTATAACTGCATAACTTAATTCTTGGAAATGTATATTTCACTACCTTTTAGTTTTCCTTTGTATTTAAAAGATATTTCCTTTTTTCAAAGGGTTTGCTTTGCATTAAATCTCAAAGTCTGAGTCAATTCAAGGTTGACAACACTTTAATAACCGTAGAATAGCGAGTGCATTAGTGTATTGATCGGTTCCATGTATGGAAACTTGCTATTGCATCACCAAGGTTTAATCAACAAGCTTAATGTAACATAATGTAAGTTTAAAGCACGGATACTTGGGTATAATAATGTCAGGCAGACAAAATCTCTGGTATGAATGAAAAATACAAGTGTACTGTTAGCACAATAGAGGAACTTATAAAGATATGAGGGCTTATTAGTATTCCTCTTGTCTGACTCTCTGAAAGGGAGTCAATCCTTTCAAGCTAGACCCTCTGAAGATATGTTTTCCTCTGACTTGCGAAAGTGTTTGGACGCGAATAATTGTTCACTGTTACCTTAACTGTGGGCCCTATTCAGAGCAGACAAGGAAGCAGACAAGTCTTATCGGTAGTAGCGTTATCTGATGCCGGGGCCCCAAAGTCATCTCATCAGGCTCGAGGACTTCATGGGAGGTGAATGAGGAAACCAACTGGGGTGGGTGCTTGAGGGGGTTCTGATCCATTAGGAGCTCTGGGAAGGCGGCCGTTATGAATCACTCCCCTTCAAAAGCCTTTTGAGCGCGAACTTGCAGAGAGAACTTTAAATGTTTGAACAAAGACAAATGCGCACAGGTCAATGACAGGGAGATGCCGGGAAGATCAAGAATAAATAACAGAGAGTCGGATGTGTGCTGAAAGGACCGCTCTTTAAAACGCTTCTGAATGAAACTGGAGATTTTTGCCAGCAGTTTGGAGCCTGATGTAAAGCAGAGACATTTTAGTTCCTAGAGGAAAAGGCTACATCATGACTGGATAGTTTACTTGGAGTAATTTCTTTTCAACCTCTGTGTTTTCTCATTTATGCATCAGTAAAACCCCCGAAAGGGCTTTTCACATCAGGCCTCCCCAGACCCCCACTCAGATTTCTAAGTGTGACTAAATCACCCCAGAGGTCACGTGCATCTGTCAGACCTGAAGATATATGTCTTGTCTATTGCCCATAATGATCATCAGCATTTCCTCCCCTGCTGTTGTCTGTTCCACTGTGCAAACATCCGAGCCGGTACAATTCTCTACGAGCAGAGAGCCAGGTGTAATTCACAGCGAGCCGCTAAAAAAGCCATCCAACAGTGATCACCTCAATGGACAGATCAAGAGCTGTAAAGACTGAGTTCTGTGTTATCATTTCAAGGGATTTCAGACCCTTGTTCTATTTCTTCATTTTTCATAAACCCCAATGTCTAAAAATGGCTCAGGAACTTCATGGAAGTTTGTGGAACACACTCCAGATAAAAATACGGTAAGAACTAAGGCTCCCCGCCAGAGAACATTCTGCTCCAAAAACAACAGCCTTTTCAGAAACTGGTGAATACTTTTTGTCCAAAACTGTTACAACCTTTTTTGATTTATTGTATTACAAATGGCTTGATATTATGTAACATGTCCTCAGTGGTCGAGACGGTTGTGTAAAGGTTATTTTGTAAATACAATGAGAAATGTAATCGGGGAATTCGAAGTGTAGCAATGCAAAGGTCTCATTTGTCGTTTCCCTGCAAACCAGAATTTCCTCCTCCAAATTGTTAATTAAAAAGAAGCCTCCATTGGAATGGCTTATCTTTTCCCAAGGAAGTAAGGCAGAAGTTTCTTTATCTTGCAAAGCGAATCAAGAACACTTTAAACAAGCTAAGAGCCACACTTGAAAGAGACCGTATCTCAGATATAATTAAAGATGACGGATTCATTAGGAAATAACTGGCACGTCCTTCATCTTAACCTCTTTCTTATAACCTGACCAGAATGCTGTATGCTTTTGAATGATGAGTTGAGCTGAAAAACATCAGCTGACTGAAGGTTTGCTCTTGCACTGGCTGACAGCCAGGGGCTCTTCATGGTTCACCTCTATTTCAGGACCAAACAAGTCAACAATATCTAGTAAATAACAGTTTTTTTAATTCATTTTTATGGACAGTGCAGTACTTATGCACATAAATACTGTACATATACGCAGACACATGCGACAGTGGATGCAGTGGATGGCAGACCACAGGGTGTAGGCAGACAACAAGTGAAGAAAATGAGGCCCAAAGTAACCCCTCTGAAATGAATGCTTTTGAGGACAGCCAAACCACAACATCAAACAGAAAATGAGACACTGAATCCAAACAGTTGTTAGCGATGTGTGTGGAATAAGGTCTTCTAGAAAAATGTTGGATGGTTGGCAATTTCAGTTGACACGCTCCACTTTCCGGTTTATTGGGAAAGTCTTTCAGGAAAAGGGAGGGAGGGTGAAGAAAACAATGTGGCCCAGCTGAAAAACAAAAACTGCGGCTCCACAAAGAAATGAGATGAGACAGCTCTGAGCCATTGCTACAGCTAGATTTTTGTACTCGAGTTCCTGTCGGTGTGGGTCACATGACAATAAGCCATCCAGTGAATTAAAACATAATAGCAGTAGGTAATCAGTGTCAGATAGTGCTCTGAGTGGGCCATAGAGGCTTTGCCAAAAAAAATAATACACTCATATTTGGCATGTCATCTTGTTTCATCTCATTAGAAACCCTCCTGGCCCAGTCACAGTCTCCCCAAAAACATCCAAAAAGTTTGAAATTCCATAAACAAGAGAACAATATTTGATCTTAAATCTTTCCTGATGACATTTTCCCTTTTCCCATTGTTTTACAGTGATGCTACAAATCATCTGTTGTTGCAATTATCTGAGGTTGTTTGAGTTTCCTTGCGATGTTGGCCCACATCCAGTAAGATTAAAACTTCCGGTAGGCATGACACGGCTATAAGCGCTAAAGAAGACTCGACTGCATCAACTGAGACACGTTTCAGTTGCTGTGGGCCAATCAAAATAGTGTTTAGAGAAATGTCTTCAAATGTTGTTGAATTTTGATTGAGGCAATTGCATGAACTGACAAAGAATCAAAGTGGACACCAAAAAAATAATTCAGGTGTGGGACAAACAAGCAGTAGCATAACTGCTGGTGGTTGCTCACCCTACCCCCTACCCTTCTCAGGCCCCTAACGTCAACAAACTGAAAGAGCTACAGCAAAAATATCAATGTACAAGGAAAAGAAAAGCTAAATGAGTGAGCCCATTATGGTCAACCGAAATTGTAAACACTTTTATGCCTCAATTGTTTGTAAACAATCATTATGGTTCTTTGACTAAATTGCTGCAGCCTCCCCTTTTCTTAAGTCGATTTTCTTTTGTATGTGTGATTATCTATATGGATTTACCCTGCAAAGCAAAACACACCAATCAAATGATATATGCAACACAGTGTTTCGGCTCTCTGGAGCAAATGTTGAGACATTGCTCCCCGTGCGACATTTATCATCTGACATTTTCCATCGCCTCTTTGTCCATCGGGATTGTTTTCTGTAAATAGAGCCTGCAGTGGCTGCTATGGAGACTTGAAATATGACCACACTGACTGTTAGGACACAACTTGGCAGCTCTACCTGCACAGAAGCAATTGTATGCACAGGCAACAGTTTCTCAGGCCTCGGCAAGGATTTCAATTTTATTGGCGTTGCCACTCCCCCTCAGTGTTTGAACTTCATCTTTCTCAACAGGAGTTTTGACCAACAAAAAGTATTTATATTTATCCACCAGAGTGCAAAACTTTTCCTGACATTTCTTTAATTTTACAAAAGTTTGTCTTTACAACTCATTTTGCAGGTATCAGCTTTTCTATACACAGCTAACACATGTTGTTTAAAATGTGCCTACTTGTCCCTTCTTCACAAACAATATACTGTTTGAAAATGGCTTGTATTTCAATGTATGTGTAAATATGTCTTTTCAATACAAACATTCAACCAGCAAACATTCTTTGGATGTTTGCGAATCAAGCCAAGTTTTCAGCTGGAACAATGTGTCCATCTGTGAATTTTTTCTCGCAGCCTTGAGGCGGAATCGTGTTTGAAAGCCTTCAAGCTGTTCCAGAACTGTCTTAGCTCCTGCTGTCTGCAGTCAGAGAGCTCCCTGAACTATGAGGTCAGTGGGAGGGAAAGGTGGTTCAGGGTCTGAGTCAAAGACTGAGACAGGCCAGAGGCCAGCGCATTATGAAACGTGCAAACACACAGCTGTGTGTGGACAGCCTCCCACTGTTCTCGTCGATCCACCACAACAGCCCGCTAATCCTTAGATCTGCTCATCGGGGTCCAGACAGTATCCATCCAGTCGTGCTCCCGCATCTGGTGGAACCAAACAGTGGAATAATCTTGGCTTACACAGCCACAGAATAGAGTTGAGGGGCTCTTGAGGCCAGAGTCGTGCAGCCCTTACCCAAATCCCCTGCGGCTCCATCACTCATCCCTGTCCCGCCCCTGAACAACCACCGAAGGAATTGCATTTTAGTTTCCAAAATACATCTATAGCAAAAGTGAGAATATATTGTTGTTTTTTTTCCTACTGTGAGACAAAGGCCAGCGGAGCAAGAATTATGTACGATTAGCAAGAAAGCCCAAAAATTCCTACCTTGATTAAGAACAAGAGGATTTGCAATGGCCTCCCTATTCTACAGAGCTCTGACCATGAGCATAACAAAGCTGCGATGTTTATTCTGTTTTCTTTTGAATATACAACATATACAAAGCAATTACAATCTTTCTTTGATTAAATGTTTTTTTTATTTGTCATGTTACATGAAAATCAGGGCCTCACTGCTCTGGCTGCTGTCCCCATGACCTGACTTAAGCTGCAGAAGATGGATTGATGGATGGATACATGAAAATCAGCCATAATTTTTATGATTTAATCGTTCATTTGATCATTCGTGTGCAATTCACCTCTAAGGGTTATTCAAATTCATTTAAGTATTAGGTGGTTGTTTGAATATTGGTAATTTGAAAATGGTGATACCTTAACATCGAACCAACCCTTGAACATTGGCACTATGTATGTCAAGACCACAGTTATTGTAATCATTATGCCAAACTCCATGTTTTTTTTCCTCATAGTTTTGAAAGCCCACAAATGTAATCACAAATTCTGGTCCTTTTACACCTAAGTACAACACCAAGTGCAAATACAAATGGAGAGTTTTTTTAATCTAAAACATGAATTAAGAAAATACAAACAGGAGAACCTCACGCAGCCCTGTCATCAAATCGAATCCTCTCATTGTCGCTACTGCTTTAAAAGCAGAACATTAAATGGTCCTGCGAGTTAAAAGAGACCAGGTGAAAATTACTATGGTGGCAAATCTTCTTTTGAAGTGAAAAAAACACTAAAACAGTGCATGAGCTATCAACTTACAAGTTGCAAGAAAACAAACAACCTCACTGTGTAAAGAAGTAGCAATATTGACGGAGCAGCTGGAGAACTCTTAAAAGCCCACTGAAGTATTTTGCCAAGAGATGAACCTATTTGCCATTAAGTGGAATATACAACACACGATCCATAGCTTAGTTCAGTCTCACTCTAGTGTTCTGGCTAATATTTAAACTGAAAGCTTCATTCATAAATTTAAAAACTTATTGTGTGACCAAGGTCAACATTTAAATGCCCCTGGAGAGAAAAGGAAATCTCAAGAATGTGCCATATAAAACTACTGTTAAAACTTACATTGAAAGTGGATGTTATTGAAAAGGATACATTACAAAGTTGACCTCCAAGGTCAGCACACTTTCTTTCACTGGGGACAAGCTTGCAGAGCAGTCAGTAGAAACAGCTAGCTCCATGTTTTGTTTTTTTGTTTTTTTTGCCTGCTCTTGAACGTGGCCCACCTCAGTTACCCTGCATCTCCTCTTCTGAACACACCCACCACTAAAACATTAACCATGGACATTACTTATTCCAGGAATGTTACTAAGCTGTGTAGCACTTTGTACTTTAGGCTATCACACATAAATAGCCTTTTGCTGTATAATGGCCATTCATGATGGCCAAAAAATGAATGTTGTGGGGATTTATGTTCATCCTTGCAACAGTAACCTGTTATCTCTGACAGTGACACTCATTTTAGTTTTTCCTGTCATTTAACTGAAACAAGCCAACTTCACCACATTTGTACATCATTTTTGGAAACAGCAATCGCTACATTTGTCCTTATAATTGCTTCTTTTATTCAACATAAACGTATTGACTGACTGATTGGATTTCATCCACTTAGTAACAGAATCGCAGAAATATAATAGAATTGATTGTTGATCTACAGAGAGTTAACAGAATACAGCAGCAGTACTTCTGTTTGCTGCCATGGATACGGCTGCACCTGCCTAAAAAATAGCTCCCTAATTGCGACTGATTTACATGCTCACAGAATCTGCATCCACTTAACAATTATGTGGAAACGGGAGACAGTTATGAATTTCAATAGCCCACTGTGACCTGCTTGAGTGACACTATTAAAGAAGTTTACTCAAAGGACCTGACTTTTCCTTAAATATTTTCTTTTTTTGTCATCCCCTTTTCTTCGTTCTATCCCCGTCTTTACATCTTCTTGTCTTGCCTATGGCTAAATATTATGGAATAAGAATGTATCATTGAACGTATAATATTCCTGAGGCCAATTTCATATCCTCATAATTTTCCAGAAAACACTTTGGTGCGGGCCAGACATGGAAGTAAACAATGGAAAAGTGGTATTTCTCGTCTCACAGAGTCTCGGCTTGAGTTGCTCGATTCACACTACATTAACTAGGTACTTGCTTGACTGCTGGTCGAATACGTGCATGTGACTTGCAGTGCTAGTTGTGTGTATTGTCTAATGTGTGGGTATTTTTTTCCCTCTCTTATACACAATTTTAACTTCCCCATAACATGAAAATGAGGAAAACCGACAGTGAATTCTAAGCTCAGGGTTTTGAGCAGGGTTGGGGTAAAGATCTGAGAGATGAAAGTGTCAAGAATGTGCTATGATGTCATGGACAGATGACAGAATGTGTAAAATCTAGATATACTTTACCCCTCTGAGAATTGCATCCCTAAATTTGCAGTATTTAGTTTTGGAAGTGATTCTAAAAGATCATAGATTCTTCGGGTTTATTTCCAAGCTTAGCTGCCTTTTTATGTAAAGGCAAACTGTTCACTTAATGACAAACAAAGAGCTCTAGTGGAGGACGAATAAAAGATTAACGTACATAATGACATCATTCTGCTTCTAAAGCCAAATCATTAATGGATCTTTTGGGAAAAAACGGAGGGGTGAGACAGATGGGAGGGGAATTTTAAATCCATCATCTTTCATTGTTGTTGTTGGGTTTGGGTTATTTTTATTTTTTTTATTTTTTTGTTGAAGCAGAGAATCATAAATACACAAGTTTAAGAACACACTTGCTGTATGTTGTGTAAATCCAGGCTCTTGTAATGTACCTTTTCTCTAGCAGTGCCACCTTTTATATTTGCGAATATTCACAGAGTGGACCTAAACACAGATTATTTTTGTGATCATTATTGACGGCTTAGATTTAGGTTGTAGTCTGACTGACATATATAACCTGCACACCCAGCAGGGACCCCCTCATGGGACGCGTTTTTTTCCAGGAAGTCGTCTGACAGGATGACAGAATTTCAGTATGATGCTGTTTCAGCCGTGATGGAAAAACAAAAACAAGCTGGGATGTGCAGAGATGTTGATATGATGGACTTGTTTTGGAATATGTGTGCACTGGCCTCCTGTTGTACTCTCAATATCACATTGGATTGCCCTTGATGGATTTAAATGACGCATTGTAATTACACACATAAGATAAGATAAGATAAGATAAGATAAGATAAGATAAGATAAGATAAGATAAGATAAGATAAGATAAGATAAGATAAGATAAGATAAGATAAGATAAGATAAGATAAGATAAGATAATACTTTATTGATCCCCATAGGGGAAATTTGGGTGTTGCAGCAGCAACATTAGAGGAGAAAAAATAAACAAAAAAAACAGGAAAGATAAATACACACATATGACAGTGCAAACACATATGCACATAAGTCACCATACATTCCACACACACGTATACATACATTTTTACACACATATCCATATCTACATAAATATATATATACACATATATACAAAATACACAGTATACACATACACATATATACATACACATTTACACATGGATAGCACAAAAAAAAATTACATTTTTTAAAAAAATTACATGAGCAGAAATAAATAGATTGAAGAACATGTTATTTTGGTGTCATCACAGAAGGTATATTTTTTTTTACATCAAATATATCAAGATTTGATTAAAAGGCAGAAGACTTTGAGTTTTATTTTAAATGTAACAAAGAAATACAGGAGCCTCAATTAGCCATGTTGCTGGACCAGAAATATCAAGTGAGTAGTAACCAGAAGCAACTCCTTGGCACTGTCATCTGAAAGTGCTGAGACGTCCCAGCCACTGACCGCCGGCGCATGCTCTACAGAACACCATAATCTCCACCACAGACCTAATGAGCTTAATGTGCACCCCCAGGCCACTGAGCTTTGAGGCATGTGCACAGGATACAGTGTATTGGTGTTTTGCACTGTTTTGCTGATTTCAGAGTAACTGTAACCCACTGTACCACTGCATGTTTGAGTTCTCTGATAGGATAGACGTTTATGCAATAAAGTCACATCCAATTCTGTGAACCATTTGGTTTTGGAACAGGTGTCTGTGACAAAACGACATGTCTTGAAGTCATAATCTGGTAAATTTGAAAAATGTCAGTGTGCCAGCAGATACTGTGGTGTAATCACTATCATTACACTCACATTACGTGTCTGTTACCATCTGGTGCCAAAGTAACTGTGCAAACAAGTGACATGCATCCAGGTCAACTGAGACAGAACGTAGACTTTCATTTGTAAACAATCCATAAGTCATCGAGCAGTCTAAAGTCTTTAGGGGAAAGTAAATGCAGCCCAGAGACTTACAGTGTCGCTGAGGTGTCCAAGAATAGGAACAGATTTCAGAGACTGATTGAGGATAAACTGATTTAGTCCACAGACCGGCAGTCCACTCAGCTCTTAACATTAACACCAACTTTCGCCAGTGCTGTTGAAAATTAACACATCGCAGAGCCTGCCACGCACAGCAGCACTAATCAGCATGTGTCCCTGTTTAAAAGTTCAATCAAGCATTTAGTCTCCCAGTGACATGCAACCAGATAACACTAAACAACAAATACAGTGGAAAATATCTAGAAGGAACCCATTTTAAGCTGGACGAATGTGGTCTGAAATTGGTATTTTCTTTACAAGAGCCATTTTGTAAGACCTAATGATAGTTTATATGACCCTTTCTTTTACATGCCATTTTTATTTGGTGCAATTACAAAAAAACTGAAAGTCATTAATTAGCTACATCCAACTACATAATTGTCACAGTGTTATTAAAAGTACCAGGATGGACTGTAAAAAGAGAAAATTGTAAATTGTGTAGTATAGAGTTAGTACCAACATCCATGCACATGTTTCTGTAATAGCATTAGAAAGAGTCATTCTTTATGTGGCAACATAAGGAATGGTATGTAGGTCTTTTGGTAATTGAACACATTGGGATTGTGACTGGAAGAATGGACCACATTTGTTGCAAAAGTTGCCTAAGGATAATATTTGTACAAGTTATTTAATGAAATTATTAGCATGATCGCAGTTTGGAAATGTGTGTGATACAGGTTTAATAAAAACTTAGGCTGCATTTGATTGTTTGTTTCTTAGTGACAAGGAATTAGATGTTACAGTCAACCTGACTCAAGAGCTTTATGGCAATACTGCAAGGCTGTCTGCCCATTTATTCATTTATTTATCTCTTGTTTGTTTTTACAAGTGTATTTGTCAAGGGCTATGGTTAGGGTTAATTAATTTGGGTAATATGATTCTGGAATCAGGATGCAACTGAATGCTTACCATACTCATATAAATGCAGAAAATACATGACTGTAAGGGGGGGGGGCTTGCAAAAAGTACTCCTCATGGCAATGCTCCCTGTGGTCTGATAATTAAGGTCAATGGATTGCAGTCCTGCAATAAAAAACAAAATATATTAATCACACAAGCCATGATTTCCACTGGTGTTTGTTTATTTGTTCCTCCTGCCAGCCCTTAACAATACTGGAAGGGAGATTTGAGAGTCAAGTCTCCACAGTAATAAACACGTTGTGCAAAAGTTTTCTCTGAGCTGCAATTATTATAGCCTTTACAGTGATGATTGGGACAAAATGTAGCCAGAGCTATTTCACGGATGTCAAATTTGCCAAAACTTTAGCAGTGAAACTTTTCCTGTAGAACTAAAGCCGAATCAGTGTCAAAGCTGGCCATGATCTGAGCTCGGCCCTTTACCACTGACGCATGAAGAACACACACCTGTATGGAATCACCGCAGGTAGGTTTTGCAAGGTAAACAGTGGAATGATCAGCTCATCTTACAAAGTAATCAACCAAGAAGGTGCACAAGTGTGTGTGTGGTCCCCGGATTATTAGAGTTTCAACAAGGATTTAGATTTGGGTTTAGAGGGAACAAATTGCAAAATCAACAGGCTTTCAGAAAATATCACTTTGCCTGCACAAACAACTTGTATATCGTGACTAATATGTCACTGCCTGGTGTACAAATTGTCAGTAAATTAGAAAGATTCGGGATAGTAAATTATTCTGAATTTGGTTAAACTAAATTAAGTGTTTCTGCATTTAAATGATCCCTGAGCATTAGCGAAAGGCTTCATTTAGAGGCTTTTCTCATGATTTATATATAAAGGAACTCTTCTTGTACCACAGATATTACATTAAAGGAATAACAAGAACAAAGTACATCTCGGTTTCTCAATGCACAAATTACTTTACAAAGATGCAAATTAAGAAACAATGTATATATCCAGATTGAATAAAGTCCTCTTGCATAAAATAATTTGAATTTAAAATGAACACTAAAATAACTAAACTAATGAACACTAATATAGCGATACAAAAACATCAATTACAACAATTTTAAGTGAGTCTTAAAGGTTGAAACAGGCACTGGTTGAACATCAAAAAATCATATTGTGGGCATCATTATAAATTACCATGTAGTTTATTTAATGTAGTCGACTTTTGTAGCTCTTTTGCTGGTGATTTTTATGCAATCTATTAATCCTTTTTAAAGAGATCTTTGATGGTAATTGAGATTATGATTGTTTTTCCGATGAATTCATTATCAGAAATTCAGCGCAAAAGTCGGCTGTTTTCTCGGTTTTGCTTGTTCACTTTCTGGATGAATTACGTGATAAGCTGAATCGATCGTTTTCTAACTGTTTACCTTACAAAACTGCAGTGTTTTCATCTAAGTTTGTGTTCGTCCTGAGTTGGTAGCAAACACCAATTCAGGTTTTTCTCATCCAAATTCCATCACTGAAGTTTTATCAACTTTCCAAATGTACTGCTTCCACCATTGATCGATTTCCAACGAGTAGATTTCCCAGAAACTTTCATCTAACGCCCCTGTAGCTTTTCTTGACCCGCTCCCGGGCCAAAGTTACGGCGAGGGCCAATCGTGGGCTTCATGTCGATGACGGTCCCCACGAGGGATGTAAATGAGTGTGTGTGATTTCCCCCTCAGTCTCCCTGGCGCCCCACCTCCCTGCTCCGCAGCCAATCAGAGTGGAGAACGGCCACTCGGGGCTCGCGACCGGAGATCAGCGGCGGAGAGCGGGGAGGCAGTGGGGGAGGGTCACGTGTGTACACATTGTAGGACTCAGCAGCAGCAGTAGTAAAGTCTCCGACGGACAGCCCCTTTTTCAGAACAAGCCTCGTACAAAAAGTTGATAGATGAGGCCTGTCTCCAGCGAAATAAAGTAGAAGGACTTTTCTTTTGCTGTATTTTGGAATTTATCGGAGCCGGGAGAGCCGAAGCGCATGTTTCAGGACATTTATTTGTCAAATGAACACGACTGAGAAATGCCAGTGGAAATGCTACATCCGAACCCAATGCCTCCGTAGGTTTGTCAACTAGCCAAATCTAAACGTCTCCGGTGAGTTTTCCCTCTTCATTCCCGTCACATGTATCCATCTATTTGGCAGGTTTGTCTCTTAACTCTTAACACTATAGTTGTAGAAATGTGACTGTGTCCCTTTGGGGAAGGGTTCAGTCAGAGAATGCGAGTGGCCTCAGTGTTGCAATAGCAATAGAAATGTAACTTACAATAACAGTGCAACAATGACAGCTGTGGACAAGCGTTCGTGGTTGCAGTTAGGTTTGAATTACTCAACTTCAATTGTTGCATGAAAAAGGAATTTTGATCGCATGATTTGAATCATGTTCCAAAAAGCGGGTTAAAAAAATAATCTGAATACCTTCATTCGAAGTTAAATGTACTCGTATTGAAACTTAACAAAACAAACATGTACAACTGGAAACGGATCGCAACGGGATGGATTTTATTTCATTTGCACCACAACTGGCGTTCATTCTTAATGAATATTCAACGGGAATTATTTATGCAAATTCACATTTCATAATGCAAATTCACTTTTGTAATGCAAATTCAGTTTTACATTATATTCCAATTCTCTGAGACCCACAGCCGGGTCATCGAGGGTCACAACAGTTGAGTGCCGAAATGGGTAACCCATATTTATGTCCACAAAACTTCAAAAGTTTACTTCCTTCCTTACTTCTTTACTTACTTACTTACTATATCATGATTTTAATTGTCGATTTGATGTTAATGTCCCTAAATAATTTCAAGAGTGAAAATAAAGCATGTTTCTCTGAAAAGCAGGTCAGTAACGTTCCCTCTGCCACAAGGGGCATTTCAACTGTGGTCAGTACACCTGATCTTTTTCATCACTCATCTTTATTCATTTACATTTTTTGTCCTCGTAATTTTAACGGAGATAAACATTTATTGAGAAAGCCTGAATCAATTCACCTACTTCGGTTTTTCAGTAAGGCAAATTCTTATCAGTTTATGTTAGGAACTTAGAAAAATTGCAGGTAATTAGCCACATCAGTGTATTATGTACATTGCCATCAGATAGTGTATACTATCTGCCTTACATCTCAGATACATTTGTAAAAATAACACATGAAACTGCTAACATTTTAATGAACTCATGCCAGTGATACCCATAGTGTTATTTTAGAATTCATACTGTGCTGACTTTCTTAGGAGAGGAGTTCTTATTTTTCAGTACAGCACTCACTGAACAGCGAACAGCACTCACTGTTTTGGATGTGTCCATTTTTTATTTGCCAAATTATCTCTGAAATAATTTGGAAGACATATTTCCAATTGCGAAATTTGATAAGTAAAATATTTGTTAAACTGAACAAGTAAGGAAGGAAGTAATCAAAACATTGTGAAATGTGCAAAGTGAAGTGAAGTGGAATTTCTAATCTAAAACAGCAGAACTAAAAAGAAATAGTTCTGCAACCTTATTGAGAAGTGTCTACAACCTCAGTTGAAAGAGCACAGAAAACTTTTGCAGACATTTAAACCAGATGAAGCAAATTTAAAACCGTATGATTGCTATTTGACATGAAGACATGGCATCACCTTCCCTTGATGCAATTTGAATAGGAAATATGTACTTATAAAGTAAAATTGAATTTGTCAGATGTGTGTGAAATGGGGAACAAGTGTAAAATTAAGCAAGTGGCAGTTAGCATTTTTAGCTTACAAGTGTTACAGTCACAAGTGGGTTGTGTGAAAATGGAAAACAATACTTTTACTATACTCAGTAATTAATTACTAGAATGCTAACGCTAAGCTATTGAGGTTGCACCTAACTTAGCCAGTGGCAGCTCAGCTTAGTCAGGTGCGGTCAGTGGCTGTGTCCTCTGCTTTGCGTTTTAAGGACTGCTACTGTGTTGTAGTTTCTAATGGATGGATCCAAAGCTGAAGCATCATGCCATTTGGTCCTAAATTGAGTGCTGTACTGTGAATGTTTATTCAATTGCTCTTCCTTAATTATCCCAGTGTGTCTTTAGTTTAGATTGAATACTATAACTGAATCAGAGTTATGCCCTATAGAGTTGAGAGTTCAGTTTTTACAATATAGTTCTGGTCTGCAAAACAAATAAGTTGTGAGATTTAGGCTTTGCACATGTTCTCCCTAACTTCGTTAATGTGACCAAAAGGGATGTCGGCGTGTGCAGCACAGCTTAATGACAGTAAGCCTGCTTTATGTCAGGCATTGAACTCTTGACTTTGTTGATGCCTGTGACGATTCAACATGTTGCCAGATAGAAGTCAAGGAAGCTTTGAACTTACTGTGACCTGTGCATGACCCCATTTTATGACACAAGCACAGGGGTTAACCTCATTTTCCACATATGACGCTGATGAGCATCCTTTTTACAGTCGTAAGTTCATTAAATTTGCAGTCATTTGATGGTCACTAAATCCAGATTTGTAGATGAATTGATCATATATGATTGGACGGAGAGCTCATCCATGTGTGTGGTTTGCAAGAAATGTGTTTAACACCTGGCATGACCATTGAAAAATCCTATAAAATTCTGTGTTAAATGACAATTATTATGTCATATATATGTATACCAGTAATCTCTGTAAAACAGAGAATTAATTCATGCATAATTCATTGAGAGATGGACTAGGATTGTATTTTGACCTGAAGAAGTTCCAAGTGTTTCTTTAATCTTACATTTATGTCTTTATTAACTTTAATATGTCAGTTCTCTTGACTTTTGCTGTTACCTAACAAAGGGTCCAGATTGAAATGCTTCAAATATCAATTGATCACACTTCCGTTCCGACATCTTTGCAGTGGGACAACATTTGGATAGGGCATTACAATAGTCTTGTTTTCCTTGTGTTGTATTTCTGCTGCTGTGTCTGCGCACTGTTGCAGACGCAAGCCCAGAATCATGTGACATTGCTCAGTACTTTCTGAGAACGGCTTGTAAATTCCAGTAAGGATATATAGGGGTGTTGGCCCAGTATGTCACACTACTCCCATCAGCTTGTGGGATCTGGCTTCAGAATGCTTAGACGTCAAGCACGTGGGGTCACTCTTACAAGATCATAATTGGCGGGGCTGACATAAGGCCTCCCCCTTTGGGAGTATTTGATTTAACAACTCATGACATGGAGTAATGCAAAAAGTTCAAACTGGGCTAGACCACTTTTAAAGACTGTAGTTAGTCATGTGCATGAAGAAATAATTCCACATCTTTGCGCAGGACCTTACGCCATACTTGTTGAGCCTGCTGTTTTGTTTTACAACAACAGGATAATGTAGTTTTCCATAAAAAAACATACATTCTCATTACGGTTGAATTGTATTGCATGGATTTTTTATGTACTTAGCTACAGTTTGGCACATACATTCTCTGTAACTAGAGTTCCTTACAGATTATTTTAGTCCATAATAAAACACCAAAATATCTGGAGAAACTTAAATCTTTTACATTGCTCCATTCATCTCTGACAAACCACAGAATTTGTAGGCTGATGTCAAATCAGTTTACATTTTTCACAATATGAAGTTCATGTTTTTTCTTACCGTTATTCCATCCGCTGACTTTCTAAGCATTGTTATAATAATTGTGGGCTACTCTAGAACTTCAATAGCTAAAATGCAGTCTTTCACATCAAAGGGTTGCTTCTCCCATTGCCCTGGAGTGTTCCCCTAATGTGTAAAATAGGACCTTGTATCATTGTTGTGTGCCTATAGACTGCAAAGTGGGAGTAAATATGGTGTGACATCGGCAGTTAGTATGTAATTTCCTATTTACAACCTACGTTTGTGAAACAAGATATAGTTATGCATGGACAGTGAGAGTGGAGAGGAGTGCTGTCTTAGGGACAATGTATCGTTTTTTCTCTGCACTTATTGGATGTAATTATGTTGAGTGAGACATACTACAGGGTGTAGTTTGGGCTACATTGTCCCTCCAGGACCCCATTCAGCATGACATATGCAACTACCCACAAGGTGAAAACTATATCTACCGTAATATAACCAAGATAATTTTGTTTTATACTGAGGTCTTGATTATATAACATGATAACTTAATGCCTTAGGAAAAATCATGCTTGTTCACTGATGCTCCTTGAACCTGCAGTGTTTCCAAACCACAAAATTGGTGTAATGTTTTTAGCTGGAACAGGCATTTGCCCTGTCATCTCGTCATAAATAACTGTCATGATGAGTAAGACACATAGTTTTGTTTTGTTTTTTCCCCCATAAAAATTAGAGCCCCAAATTGTAGTTGGAAATTAACTTTTTTATCAATCGCTGCCACACGAAGCTTTGAGCATCCGTGGTCTTGGATTTGGTCAGACTCGCCTATGAATTACAAAATCCCCACATCCCAGAACACATATTCACTCTTAATTGGGAGGACATTTAGAAAGTGAAACTTTTGAAAACAATGATTGATGATTTGCATAACACAAGACCTGTTCTGTAGTAAAAGGAGTCCCTCAACCACCGGAGGTTGAGAGTGATGGTTACAAGAGGGCTGTCTGTTGCTCCGGTCTCCTTTTTACCCAGAAATTACACTTTGTTCCTCCTGATCTTGTTCCAAACAAAATCAACATCCAGCCTGTAATATATGCTCATTATAACAACCGAAGTAGAGGTGGGATTCATCTCTTGTGTGTACATCTGTCCCTGGGGACAGTCCAAAGCAGCCCCTCTGTAGTGGTGTTACAGTGGAAGTGGAAGCACCATTACTCATATTTCTGAAAACAAGCCTTCTTGCACTTTGTTCCTGGATATTTCAGAGGAGAAATTTCCAGAAAACCCACAATGGATTCGCACACACTTATTTAATCAAAAGTGATTTTTCTTTTTTTCATGAAAAAATACTTCATGTTGTCGCTAAGCCAAACATGTGGAGAGACGACAGCCAGATTAATCTGATAGAATAGAATACAGGGAACTTGTCTGACTCATCATTGCAACTTGCGATCGTCCTATGATCCTCTTCCTAGTCAGGGCTATCTGAATAATTTCTCAGATGACGTGCGTCAATAATAAAAGGGAACCTTACACAAGTGTTTTGGGATCTTGAGGATCTCTCAAGTTTACTCCCAAACACAACACAAATGCTCAGGGTCATTTTCTTTGAACTTTCCTTGAACTCCAACTCAAGGATTCAGTTGTAAGTGTCCCTGCACCAGAGCCGGCTTTAAATTCCAGGAAAAAAATCTACTCATTTGCATGTGTCCAACTCCCAAGTCAACCTGGAAGTAGCTTTAACAGAGGGAGTATTGGTTCTAGCCATCTAGTCCATTTAAATTAGTCTGTAAAGTGTCTAGAAACTGGCTATCCTTTGGTTGGCTGTATGACCCTGTAAAAGCACACGGGTGGCAGAGTCCCTGTGACTGTGAAAAACAGCAGCACAGAAAAGCTTGCTGCGCCTTTAAACAAATGGAGTTTTGTGTTCTCTTCCACTTAAAGAAGGGCTTCATTTGCTCATCCAAGTGTGGCTTTCATATAGAAGAAAATAGTGGGTTTTAAGTCTGAGCTATCAAATGAAACATATTGTGAGCCATCTGTATTCAGCCAGTCAGATGCAATGAAGTGAAATTAACAGTATTACCCAGGGCATAATGGCTGAACTGCAGCTGATATGTTTTGTCTCTAAGGCTCTTTTGCCCTTCCAACTAGCATAGAAACCATTTGCTGAAATATGTTTTTTTGTCCACTGAGGAAACATCACCATACTTTGATAATAATACATATTAATTGAAGGCACCTTTCTTGACACTCTAGGACACCATACAGACATGCCCAAATAAAGAGTACATGTTAGAAACGGGCAATTAACCGGCAAGCAGGGGCAGCAAGTTGCACCGGTGTTCACTTGCCGGAAGCTAAGCCTGGTTATGACATAAGACAACATAAAAGTCTATCAAGTAAGAAAGCATTAAAGTCTGTGATCTGTCTATGATCTATAATCTATATGTATGATCTGTCTACGATCAATTATCGGTCATGCATACTTAGGAAACACGTATAAAGAAACATTCACACAAACACAGGCCCACACATGCAGATAGACACATCAAGTCAGGTTTAGCTGACATTTATGATCATGTTTGCAAGTCTTCTGCACAATTACATTGTGGAGAAATTAGAGAAAAAAAATCATATTAAATATCTTCCAATAGTTGAGTCGACTTGAGTTATGTTTTTCTGTTTGGTAATGTAAACTTTATTATTTGGAATGAGCACATGCATGGGTTTATGTAAATTGGAGTTTGGTTCAGAATATGGGTCTGACCAGAATTCATTTTGGTCTAAGATACAGTTAGGTCATGCAAACAGTTAAAGTTAGTGCTGTGTCCTCATAAAGATAGCTGTTCTTTGGTTTGTGCAGGTCTGATGCCATGAGATTTATGTGTGATATCACACAGTAAGACATTGTTCTCACAGTGAAGCCACAAGGTGAAGAGAACAGGAATCTATGAAGTTGTTTAAGGTCACAAGCAAATCTTTAAAATGAGTAGTAAATATACTGTGTGTAGTCACTAATAGCCAGAAGTCATTGTGCATAGCTCAAGAGCTTCATAAATGCCAACAACCATAAAAGGTCTCCTACACAGTGTCATATTTGTGTCGTTAGCCTTACTAGTACAAAATATGAAGTGTAGTGAGATGAGTCCAGCACCAGATACCTGCCATGGCTGAAGTGCCCATTTAAATGTGTACATTGGCTGAGCAGTTTCAAACACAACATCAAGACTACAAATTACCACTGGACACATAACTGAAGTGTGTATGCAAGGAGGAGTTATTAGTGGTGCGCAAGTTTAAACAGGCAAACGCCTGCACATTTAACCTCATTATTTCTCATAAATCAATATTATTTATTCTGACTGTGGTTTTAACTTCTCAAATATATTAAAAGAAGCCTAATTATTACAAAGTCGTCTGTTGCAAAGTCCATCTGCATAGTTAGCACATGGATTGTAGCCAAAGACTACACAGCAATGGAAAAATGTGCACAACTTTGTAAGTTAAGCACGTTTTACCAGGCACAAATTACCAGATGGATAATACAAATCATTGTTTTTTGGTAATTTTTCACCCTACACACTTGCCAAATCAGAAAACCCACCTGTGCCTCTCTTAGCTTTAGTACTTCCACAAGGTTTTACAGCAGTTAGAAATCAAGTTTTGTGTATTTCCAGTAAAAGCCTGTATTTCCAACAACCCTTCTGTCCTCTTAGGTAGACCGTATAACCATCCATATCGACTACTTTTTGCATTGGGTGCATCCCATATTTTTTCCCATGTCTGTAGTCACAAACCATCATGGTGAACAGCAGCTTTCACAATATCCTTGAGCTGTACTGTTATATTTCGCTAGAAATGTTGCTTTTTTTCACTCCTGCCACATGGCCAAATTTGTAGCATATAGTGTAGTACTATTGGAGTCGCAATTTGGTTTGGACCTCTTATAAGATATACTATATCTATACTATATACTATGTATATTTCATTGTTCCTATATCTGATATAGGAACAATGAAATATACATCGTTGAAGTACAGTCTCCAAATCCAGGATGAACTCACTTGGTTTTCTAGACTATCATTCTTTTTAAGATTAGCCCAGATTAGACAATCCCGTTTATTCCTGCCATGGGAAAAATTCTATCTATCAGCAGCAAATGTGCACAAGCAGGAAAGTACAAAAACTGAAGGAATAAATAATAAGTGCACATCAATGCAACAGAACCTCCAGATGCTCAGTAACTTACTCACAACCCAGCAAAGTTCAGTCTAATTTAGTTAATGTCATAAAACCAAATTTCTCAACTCCTCTTTTCCATTAATTTAGAAGTCTTGACTGTGTTCCCATCAAAGTCCAACTCCCCAACATCCTGTTCCCTCCAATCATGTCCGTCCTTCCTTCTCTTATGCCTACACGTCTTCCTGTTATTTTTTTTGACTTGCCTCAGCTCACTGCCCCTCCCATCATCTTCTTCACTAAACTTTTTTGTCCATTTCTTTCCGTCATTCATCCTGGATCAGTGACCATAATTTTCGGAATATTTATTTCGCAATCTTTAAAGGCCAACCAGGGATTTCTCCTAATGTTCCTTGTACTGCCCAATTCCTCTGCCTAGAAGACACTGTTGGCAAGTATGGCTCAGTCCTCAGGAGCATTTTTCCTAGATGTGAAAATGTATTTGAACAAATGACTACCTTTTTGACTGTTTGTCTCAAAAGGATATTCTTGTTAAACAAAGCTGTCTTATGGATAGGGCTTATGAGATTTTTTTTTTTTTTTTTTTTAAACTTTGTCACTTTTTATCGTTTTTATTTTCATTTTTTTCTTTTAAATCTGTATTTTGTGTATATTTATATGTGTACTAAGGAGTATCGAGTAAGGCACCTTAAATAAAATGTATTATTAGAAAACCACAAGTGTGTTTTCTACCAGGTCAAATATAGGTTAGAGTCCCTGTAACATGTATGAATGACATGCCCACACAGTTGTCTGCTCTCAAAAAAACCTTTCATTCATAATTTGTTTTAATGTCCTCTCTTTGAAACTCTTTCATAATTTACCTCATAATTTAAGCAGATAAACCCAAATCTAATTATTTGGGAAGATGTTGACAAGTAATAAATAAAGTCCTTGTGTATTATTGAAGACAACACGACAGGATCTCAACTCATTGGCTGTAAAGAACATCTGATTATTCATGATCAACAACAGTCAAAGTCTAGATTAGGACTTACCTACATGTAGAAAAAGTTGTTTTCTTGTTTTTTCAATAGTCAGATTCTGTTCAAATCTGTTAACCTGTAACTTGGGCTCCAATTTTTTTTTTTGTGATTATCAACCCATTTAATTCCTCAGTTGCTTTTTTTATGTTTTACCATTTTATTATTTTCATCTTTTATCCTTTGTACTATCTGTTCTGACATGTAAAAAACATTTTTTCGACTCATGCTGCTCTAACTTGCCTTAAATTGCCTTGCAGAGAAGTATAAAGTTTTTTAAATTGAATTGGTTGTTGTATTTGGACAAGAAATTGTATTTGCAAGTGTTGACTAGAAATCATAACCATCCTATAGAAATTGCTTGATTTATACCAAGAACTAGATCTACTGATGAGGTTAGACGTAGTAGATATATCTTCTTGTTATGACCGTTGAACCCCTTAACTTATGAATTATAATAAAATCTTTAGTTTTTCATGGCAACTTAACTTCCTTACCTGACCAGATATCAATATCTTGATCCAACACCCTGAATTGTTTGCTGCAACAACTCAGATCCAAACAAATAGAACATTTTTTATTTTTTCCACGACAGGATGATAGAATTAAAAAAAAAAGTTTTCATTTTTTTTCTTTTATCGACAGTATGTAAACATTTGTTGTAAATTATAAATAAATGTCATACTGCGACTGAAGCATCATGGAAAATGTCTCACAGTGAAAGTGAAATCTAATTGTAGTGCTCAAATTGTTCTATGCCACGACTAAATAAGTTTTCCTTTCTTTCAGCTTACAGGGAACCTGTTCAAAGAGTTTCACCTTAGCCAGAGCCCCGAAATGTGGATCTGCATGGTTTACAATGAGACGGACACCAGCGTGGACCTCCGGCTCTGCCAGGATTTCGGCCTCATCCTTTCAGTATTCTCCCTCATCTACCTCCTGGTGTGCTTCCCTTTGGGGCTGTGCTACAATGGGCTACTCGTCGTGGTCAACCTTTCGAACAAGGTTTCTATGACCATGCCAGATGTCTATTTTGTCAACATGGCTATCGCTGGTCTTGTGCTAAACCTGGTGGCACCTGTGGAGCTGCTGAGCTCCACCTTCACCCGCTGGCACGCATGGGAGTACAACAATGAGGTCTACATCACCCTGCTCATCCTCTTCAACATCTCATCTCTGGTCATCATGTATTCCACTACGCTTCTCAGTCTGGACTACTATATAGAGCGGGCGTTGCCTCGCACATACATGTCAAGTGTGTATAACACAAAACATGTGTGTGGATTTATATGGGGTGGCGCTGTCCTCACCAGCTTCTCTTCTCTTCTCTTCTATGTGTGCAACCACATATCTACAAAGATGGTTGAGTGTTCCAAAATGCAGAACAAGGAGGCAGCAGATGCCATCATGATGTTTATTGGCTACGTGGTTCCAGCTGTTGCTGTTCTTTACGCATTTGTCCTCATTTTACGCATAAGGAAGGAGTCAACACCTCTGGATCAGGACTCTGCTCGCTTGGACCCTTCTATTCACAAGCTGCTGCTAGCCTCAGTCTGTGTGCAATTTGTACTGTGGACCCCATACTACATGACACTTTTGGTACACACCATAGCCGGCTCACCAGGGTACACAAGCAACATACACTACTTTCCTACTTATTATTTTTTGAGATGTGTGTCTAAGCTGCTGGCGTTCTCAAGTAGCTTCGCGATGCCTCTCATGTATAAGCAGATGAACAAAAACTTCTCCAACAAGCTTCAGAGGCTGCTCAAGAGGCTGCACTGCAGAGACCAGTCCTGCCCCCATGAACGCTCAACAGTGCAGCAAGTTGTGACGTGAGAACACCCTCTGGGAGATTACCGGCACACCGCCCAGTCCCCCATTTCCACCTCTTGGCTTAGGCAGCACTTATCTCTTCAGTACAGAGCCAGTATATGACAGGGCTCCCTCACTGCTCTGGACTGTGTTAAGAGCGACATAGCAAACTGTGGAATTTCCTGTCACCCTCCAGAACTTCATCTGTTTCAATGAGGTCTGGAGTGAGAGCACAAACTAAGCAGAAACCACCAAGTGCTGATAGTTTTTGTCACCGAGTGAAGCTCTCCACTAAGACATTTTCCTGACTTCTTGTTTGAGGATTTTTAAACTGCCATAATCCTTTTCACAGTGTGGTGTTTTCTCTGAGTTACACAATTACCTGAATGTCCCATTAGTTTTGGGTTGACCATGCATTATTCTATTGCAGTGGGTGTGGCTTTTCTGATACGAGTATTAAATGGTGAATATTCTGCTAACAATTTTATGCTTGACTGTCCGTATATAACTATAAACACAATCAATGTCATTCATGGCCTCCAAAAATCTTTAAACTTTGACATAATTTAAAAGAGGGAATATAAAAGTAACACTGGTTAATACCTCATCCAGTTTTCCTTTCGTACGTTTTCCACACCATACATTTGAGCAAATTTAGTTATTTGAACATCTGTGGGTGGTGCCTGACCTAGTAAAGATAATAAAATTGGTTTGGTGGGTTTGAAAATCATGAATTTGCTCCAGCAGAGTGCTTCTATCTTATAGATCTCAATTCAGAGACTGTGACCACTTGAATAAGAATGCGGTTCCACCTTTTGGAGCTGCTTTTTTTGTTACTTAAATGTACTGAAAATGATTCCTGAAACCTTAGAGCCACTCTTTGATATTCTTAAGATGGAGTACAAAACATGTTCACTTATGCACATGTAGTAACTTAATTTCAGAGGCTTTTCTTTTGGTTTCTGCTATTAGTACTTTACTGCCGCTAAAAGCACTGAAGGTAATGGTACAGATAGTCTTTCAAGACTTAGAATTTGTAGTTTTTTACAACTCAAAGACATAATGAGATTTCCTAACTTGTCAAGCCAGCAGATAATCAATTTAGTGTAAAGCTTCTCAATTGAATGTATATAATTTGCATCAACACCACTTTGAAACCATACACAGCTAGTTGCTTGTATTCAGGGTTCAGATATAACCAGTTATACCTCAACAACCCAACTCAGCTCAAATTGTTCAAAGTCAGCACAAAATTTTGAGTTGAAGTCCGTCTCCTCAGCGCAGTGTGTGATTTGCATCCACACGTGCTTCACACAGAGTCATTGAGGTCTAGACAGTGACATAGAGTGCCCTTATAACTGGGCATGTACTTTCATCCAATTTGTTGGAGCATATGTGAGCTCATGTGGGTGGGTGGCTTGACCAAGTCACTTCCAAGGCACTATGAAAAACCACCACAAAGTGCAGAGGGCAAAGCACCTGCAAACACTGTGATGGTGACAGAGGTTTGAACTGTAATGCTGCTCACATTCATTAGCAATATCTGCACATTTCTAGCCTGCCAGTATAAAAGACGAGATAGCTAAGCATATAACTAATCCTATAAGCGTACACAGGCATGGTGGGGCATTAACATGAAGAGATGTAAGAGTTAGACACTCAGTTTCATCACACTTAAACCATGCGTAGTGTCCAACTAAAACCATGTTTGTTAATAAAGTAAGTAACTTATTTTATGTTTAACTGACCTGCTAATCTGACATGGTTTTCTTTACATAAACTTGTGCACTTGGAATTTTCCGTTCTCAATATTGAAGCTTGAATGTGTTGATCATTTTGATTTTCTTTACATAGCCTAATTGAGTGTCTGCAACCAAGCAGTGGGAGCTTCTTTTTATCTTAGATTGTTCAGCCCCATAAATATGTATGTAGCTTCAGTTAATCATCATTTGAACCAATTTCAAAGTCCTATTAGTTGAAGTTCATTTCTGTTTGGAGTTGTGGAAATTGTTTCTCAGTGATTGCATTTCTGCCCCCCTTTTTTGTTTTGTTCTGTTGTTTTTGCCAAAGGTCCAGGTAGCAGCAAGAAATGAATGTTATTTTACTAATTTGTTCATTTCCATGTTGTTAAATCCAGAAATGATTAAAGAGTTCCGAGAGAAATAATCGGCCAAGTTAAACAATGTAGAGAAGAAAAATCACTACTACTTCATGGCTGTAACAGGCCTTTCTAAAGAAGCACATTGTGAATGAAAAATGTGTAGACCTTGCAAATATTAAAATTATTATCACTTTCTGATAAACAAAATTGATCCTCTAAAGATAACCATGTGGAAAAATGAATATTTGTGATTCACATCTTCAGGTTCCAGAGATTTTCAACAAAAATCTTTCTGTGTGCAAAGGTTTGATTACAGTTCTCATATATTTACAAAATTAATGATTTTTCACCCATACATTCATTGTCTGTACAGCCTATCCTTCAAACAGGGTCACTGTACGGCCTGGAACCAGTCCCAACTGCGGTTGGGCAAGAGGCAGAGTTCACCCTGGATTTTGTTACCAGTAAATCGCAGTTATGTAATTTGACTTGATGAAAACCTTTCAGAAGTCTAAATTTATGTTATGTCCTTTTGTTTGACGCAAGAACATTTTAGAATCCAGAAATTTCCAACTAGACCTAAATCTGCATCAAAATATTCAAATATTTAACAATCAGCATCTGTCAATAGGCTTTCTGACCCATAGTTATTTCATTTTCACTTACTGCTCTTGCAGCAACTTCAACCTTTAATATGCTGTTGCATAATTTTTTTTCCAGTTAAACAACACATGGAAGAAAATATAGCAGTGTCTTATCATATTGGCAACTAAATTACAATCAGTGGTTGTAGCTGAAACTCAATGACTGCAACAATTCTATCATATATTTTAAAAACCACTACTGCTACAGTCAAGAATACCTTGCTGCACCTTTAAAAAAAATATTTGGCAGATGTGATAATTACCCCTTAAGGTATACAGATGTTAAAAAATCAAATTGATCACAAGATCACACAGCTCCAATTATTTTTGTGAAAAGTGATTTTCAGTTTGTTGTCTTAAGGTTTCACCAGCGAGGAAAAAAAACTTTGTTATTTATCAATAATAATTTCATTGAAAGAAGCAAGGTGTAAAAACACCCTAAAAGTTGTCCTGTGTCAAATGTACGCAGATGAATTTTAGCTATTTCAACAGCAAAACCTCAATCCCAAGTCCACACGAATCCACTTTCAGATGTGATGATTATGAAACTGTCTATACATGTGTCTATGTACAAAAAAGTGATGTGTATATATCGTACGTGAGAGTTTTACTGGGAGATGTCCTGGTCTTTAAAAACCACAGTATTATTTTCTGAGAGATATATCTAGATTCTGTAAGTAATCTACTTTACTGTCAACTGAGTCAAAGACTTGATCAAAAAATAAACTAACATGACATTCCTCCTGTCTTATAACAGTTTTGTGATTAAGGTTGCAGTTTATTAATGAAGGAAAGGCCGTTTGGAGTTTTTTGATAAAATTATTTTTTGTTTTTTTTATTAATATATCTATTTGGGGGTGTACATAATGCTTTTTCCCCCAAATAATCATTTGGAATCACCGCAGGCTTACTTTTATATACAGCCTTGGTTGACGTTAGATTTACCTCATCAGCCCTCAGATGTGTTAATCAGCTGACCGCTCAGACAACAGAGGATAGAAAAATTCCTGCCATTCTGGTAGTTGTGTCTTCTGTGAAAATGAAGCCCTGCCATCCTCAATGACAAACAATATTGTGTGCATGTGACAACACGTGCTCTTAATGCTGTGAGACCACCTGCATATCACAGTTGAGCATATATTTTACCTCAGTGTGTTAGCAGGATCCAGGGGTGAGAAAAAGCACCCTAGAAACTAAGGCGTTCTACATCAAAACTGAATGGGCAGGTAGGGGCAGTTCTTATTATTGACATGTTAGATACATGATACAAAACCAGGGATTGCACAACTGTGGATATTTACAATATCCAGGAAACAGTGAGAGGAGGTCTTAAATCACATTTACTACATCTGGAGATGATATGATAATGGGACTGAATTGGAAATGGTTGTCATGGTTGCCATTTCCTGTTCCGAGAACATTGCGTCATGGGTCCGTCCCTTGACACCAAATTGATACAATACCTAATAAAAACAATATTGCCAAAGTCAGATAAATATTGGCATCTTTAAAGGTAAAGGCTATTCTGTCACAAAATGCACCTACCCAGTTTTGATTATTCATTTCGCAGGCATGAGATCAAGCAGCTTTTAAGAAGGCCTATTGACGATCCTCAGTGCATATAAAGGCAAAATAACATTAAAAGCAAGCAATGCATATTTGTAAGGTTCAATGCAAGCAAATGAGGAAATAAGCCAACAGACCAACTTCAAATATCTCAAAACAGCATTGTGATTAATTTTCCATGTGTTACCATTGAGAATTTGGAATAATGCAAACATTATGATGATGGAAGATTAAATCCTTCTGCCATTGTCTTCACTGCTCCTCCTGCTCACACGTTCCTCAGTTGGGCTTGTTTTTTTTTTTTCCATCAAGAGAGATCATAGATACAAGAAAGTACTTAAGGTGAGATAGTAACATAGCAAGTGTACTGCGGTTGAAAGCAGACTGACTCACCCGCACTCGCCTTGGCCATAGCCACCGATATCAGTTCTCTGTCGTCACTCGGCATTCTCCTAAGGTTACACTAGTTATTCTTATTCCAAAGCTCAGCCTTTACCAGGGTTCAAATGAGCTGTGGTAAGGTAAAGAGGCTGCATCGTTGTTAAAATTTGTAACTCGCCTGGAGGCAAGGCATAGCATTTACATAGCAAATATACATGCACATTGCAGCTCATATGGCATGATGGAGTAAATATTCAACAAAAGCACAAAAATAATGATTTAATCTAAAAACAAATACAAGGAATGCACGAGTCAGTGGATAATGTGGCAAAAGATAATCACAAAGCCGGAATTATTAGAAAACGTGTTTCGTTTGCTCGGAGCAAAACTCAAAGACATCTTGCACGAACTCCTGTTTTCCCTCAATGACTGGTGCCTTCTCAGAGCAATCTTAAAAGTACATCATGTCTATGATGTCAAGCACGAAGCTTCCAGCCATAGTTGAAAGCCTCGTGGCGTCCAGTTTTATTTGTTTGGATACCGCCGGCTAAAACAAGAAGCCCTTCAAACACGTGAGAAGAGAAAATCTACATATTTTGAGAGACTTCTGTGTAAAATGCATTACTGATGCAAGGATGACCTCAAACAGTGTTAGGTATTTTATTTGTGCTGGTTCCTATCTATCTTTCATGGAGTCTCATGTTTTATTGAAGAATTTCAATAAAGAAGAGTCAAATTACCTTGGGGTAAGATGAGGGCCGGATGAGCCGTGTAGAAAATGATGTTAAAGTACATCCACTTACTCTAAAAAAGATCCCGTTTGTTGCCATCAATTATCAGGTCTGGTACGTTCTCTGGGCAGACAAACTGCATAATCTCTGGCGTGCTTTGGATTGACCAGATGGGCTGTTGCCAGTTGGACGTATCAAGAACACTTTTAATGGCAAGCACCCAGGGAGCCACCACCACTGACTGCTAGCGAGAGGTCACCACCCGTTCCAAGACTAAGCGGTCACCATACCGAAGAAACTCTTCCTGATCTTGTATCCGCAACCAAATTATTTTGTGACTACCCAGATGCTGTAAACACATTTACATGCTGAGAACACAGGTCAGCTACGACCGAGCTTTTTGTTCTCCAGCCCAGCAACTGTATATTTGGTCCGAGACAGATTAACGATACAAATTCTCACTGTGTTTCAAATGGCCAGGGGCCATCATGCACACCTCTCCGATTCTGCTCGCTCCCCGTATGGCTTCATATCCAATCCTGGTGCCTTTCTTCTGCTCTTCTTAATTGGGCCTCGTGGGACAACTCTCCATCATATAAAGCCACCCCCCGAGCCTGAATCCAGGAGGTTGTCCTGGTTTCCCCCCTCCGTTCAAATTCTCTACCTGCCCCTTTTTCTTAGGAGAGCAGGGGCAGATTACGGGGACTCACAAATTTCTCCACCATGTTCAATTAATGACTCCGGGAGGAATCTTTATTCCCTAAATAGTGAATCTATGTAAAGTGTGAGACTGGGATGGAGTAGTTGCCAGGCAACCAGATACCCTGCTGTTTCTTTTCATTCTCAGAACATGTTAATCAAACTATTTGTTGACCGTGTCCTTAGCAGGGAAACATAAGTGTTAGAAAGGCAACAATTATTAGACTTGTTGAGGGGCAGAAAAGAAATGGCAGATGTGACAATTGACAAAAAATGCCCAGATTTAAACAAAAAATGTCAAGTACATCAGGTTGTTTCCTATCTTGCAGGTGGTAACGTTAAAATAGGCATTTTTTTCCTTTTTGTCATGTGAAGGATCATTGATTGTCAAAAAGGAAGACCGTCTTGAGAAGCATTACTTTTTAATCAAAGTCCTGCACAAATATTGAAAAGAGAATGTGTGTGTATAACACCAGGTTTCATTGTTTTCTCTTTTGAGTCGGTCCCGAGTCAACCAGTGTACCAGGAAAAGCTCTTAACTGAACAAGCATCTGTCTGGGAATGGGGTTACGCTGACATAGCATAGCCTTTTAATGCTTCTTGTTGTTTTTCTCCTTCAGAACTTCTGCCAGACCAAAGGTATGAAGGTCAACATCAGTCACACAGCATCAAACATCAGACCACCTATGCAGCCACATTTGGTGCGTGCCATTAAGTGTTTTATTTGGCCAGATTTCACACAAAATATCCTGTCACCTTTCTCTTATTGGAACTGAATTGTGGAACGTAATGGCAAAGAACCAGATGCAATTTTGGAGGTTCACACAGATGGGTAGCAGCGTGATCAACAAATCAGATAGAATGCATTGATTTCTTTTTTTTTTTTTTGATCACACATTGGCCAGTTTGATGTGGAAGGGGGCAAGGCCAGAGGGTGGGTGATAAGCAACATCATAAAGAAAAGCTTGATTGTTGCAATCCAAGGGCGGCTTTAAAATGGCCGGTGTGTTGTCCTGCATCCTGAGCATTTGTCTTTGAAGAGCAGTGTTTAGCTATTGAACTCTTCAGATGTGGTCAATGCTGTCCTTCACATACTTCGAAATCTTCTCCCGTAATGATTCCTGCAGAACAGAGATGGCAGAGACATCAGGACAGAGCCTTCATCTTTGACCCACCACCTCGTTTCACGTCTGGGGAGACAAGTGGAACCAGGGCAGATGCTTGAAAAACAATCCATCCTTCCTCCCCCCTGCCAATCTTGATACACTAACAATAAAATACTAGCATCAGCTAAATATCAAACGGCACAGAGGAGTTCCATTCAGAGTTTGTGGTTGTGGCTGTGGTAGATATTTGGATGGGGCCAGCAGCACATCAGACCGGTAAGTGGAGGCAGATGAGGCTGTTTTACTCCTTCCCTACTAGACCTCTTACTTTCACCCTCCCAACCACAGGCTGTTGAACCGCCCAACTTCCAATTAATAACAATGGTAATGTTGTCTTGTCCCTCAGATGCCTCGGTGTAGATGATGCTGATCGTACTTCTACGGTAAGTCCATTATTAGTTCCAGTTCTGGTGATTTCTAGGTTCTTGTTTTTTAACTTCCACTAAGTTCACTGACAGCATATAAATATGTATATATATATACATATGGTAAATGATCAGACAAAGGAAAAAATGTATGTGTGTATAAATACGTATACACACACATATATATATATATATGCACACACATAAATACATATATACGCATAGATGAATACATACATACATATACACATACACAAGAAATATATATAGATATATGTGTGTACCTCTCTCTCTCTCTCTCTCACCTCTCTCTCTCTCTAAATATATATATATATATATATATATATATATACACATATACATACACACACATATATATATAGACATATACACACTTTTACTGTCAGATATTCGACAGATCGACATATGACAGATCCCTATATGACATCAATGATGGTTTTCTGTGGCGCTCCTGTCTGATGTCTTTCACTGTTTATGCCAGGGGGCCACCCAGTGGACATTAACAGAGAGTGCAGTCTCACAAACAGCAAATCAAGCCGTTCAGAAAAAGGATGCCCAATTTAAAGCACAATATCTGTTAGAATGCACCGTGACACTTTCAAAGAGCACTTAAAATTGATTTGCCTTATTTTCTGCTGTGGTTTCTGGCCGACTGCAGCTCCACTAAACTTTTTCACATTTCACTGACAAAAATCAACACTTGGGTTTTTTTTTTCCCGAAAAAGAATTCAAATAAAGTTTCTAAAATTCTTGGGGAGATTTCAAAATACAACCAATTGTAAAATATTTTTTAAACCACAATGTGAACAGTTCTTTTTTCTCTAGTGGTGTCTGACTCCTGCCCATGTATTTAAAGCCACTATTTCCATAAATAATTTATCACTTGAGATATTTTAAGCTCTAAGTCACACTTATTTTCTTTCTATTTTTTTGGCATAACATTTTCCAGATGAAAGAGTTAGTTTATGAAACTGTATAGTCGTCATTGAATTGTGGACTGAGGAAATATAACATTTGCTGACTGGCTCAGCTCTTATTTTTAGGCTTTGGCGTTGAGTAAAGGTACTGTAAGGTGGTGTTGTGCTCTGTCCTCACTTGATGTTACACGTAATAGTAATATAATTGTAAAGCCTTGTGAGTTCTGTTCACATGGAAACCAAGTACTTCAAGTGAAACTAGGTTTTCGTTTCATCCGTGTTTAAGTAGCTCTGGGAAAATCACACGTTTCCGCATCTTGTCCTTTTCCCTCCCTGCTTTGACCGTCTCTAGCACCTTTCCAGTAGATTTACCACAATCCCCACTTTCCCCCATCCGTGTGAAGTCATGCAGTCTGAATAACTGTGATTTTGGGTAGCTGAGGGAAAATCACACAAAACCACCCTGCCTGCTGACCTCACACTTTCTACTCCTGGTTGCGGCGCGAAATTTCTGCTGTGAATAAAACCCTTTCCGGATAACTCTTGTAAACCTTTACCCCACCTGACCCATCTCTTGTCACATAAGTATTATCAAGCCAAACCGCCTTCAAGTCCTTCAAGTGATTTTCTGCCTCATCCAGGACATGGAAAAAAGGTGTCATCAGCCCTCAAAATGACTAAAGTTTCTGCACCTCCTATGTTCAACTTATTTACCACTTCTTTGTGGGAGGATATCTGTGTTGTGATAAATGATTTTCATATGCATGGATTCTCATAAAATATGAGGAATTACATTTGTCAGAAATACTGTTTAAAATACCAATAGTGACATTTTTCATGTAATCACATGTTTCAGCCATACACATTAATGGTATATACTCATCAATACATTCAAGTTTATGAAAAAAAACTTATTGAGGATACAATTGTCTTGTTCTACTATATGCTGGATTGGGTATTGTTAAGTTTGTTGATTTGTGTTGGAAATTTTAAGTGTCATTTTTTATTTGAGTTTGTGATGCCATTTCATAGCATATGTGGGAGTAAGTCTATTTAAAATCTGTCTTTAGATAACATTTAAACATAAAAGTACCTGCTAAATTCAGACCTAAGCTGTAGTACATTTTGTGCTTCTTCTATACACATTTTGTGCCTCTTCTATACACATTTTTAAAGCCTTTATTTGTTATATTTTCTAATGTTTAATGTGATCACTTCGGTAATAAACACATTTCACATCAATAGTAGAGCAAATTAGTGTTCAGGAAATGGACAGACCGGCCCCTGTGACCTTACCATGATCACATCCTGTGAGAAATGACTCTCGTCATCCCAGGTTCTCATTCCGAATGTTACAAGCTGCTATGTCTTCATCTCGTCATGTCATTTTGAAACCCCAGGGGTCGACACCCCCGCTGCCATATGAAGACCATACCTGCAGGCAATTGTCCAGTCTTGAGCCTGACCCCTCTCACACCGGATGTCCACTGGAATGATCGTCCTGCTTTTTCAAAACCTCAATGTTAGTTCACATTACATTCACTTTACAACACACTTTTTTTTTATATGTGCTTCAGTGTTCTTGTCCTTAGAGCTCCTGTAACTGGTCCTGTATGTCCACAGAATTTTCAGTTCATACATAATCATTGTCTAATCAAGGCAATTGGGGAAAGTCAGAACTTTTTTTCCTCTCACTATCGTTGCACTGCTTTTGCTGTGGTTTGTTTAAATGCTGGTTTATACTGTATACACAAACCTACCACACACACTCCTCATATCATTGATTATTCCAATTACTCTAATTTGTGTTAATGTTAGTCTTCATACCCAGGAGCAATGAGTCCGTTTTGTGTCTCTTTAATTGACAGTGAGAGCTCCCGGGCTGGGAAATATTTTAAGCCATGTGTAAATGTAATTGTAATATTGAGAAATAACATGTGGGGAGCCAAATCAGGGTCAGTGTCTTAAATTGCTTGTTGGAAATAATGATATAAACAAGGATTTTATGATCTTACAAAAGAAAAATGATAACGGTAGAAAAAAGGAAGAAAGGCCATATATGACATGATTGCACAGCTCTTGAGACTACGAGCAAGACAGGTGAACAAATACTGAAAAAAATACATATGTGGTTTCCATAACAACACAAAGCAAACTCTACTCCAGCATTATTTGTCATTGTAAGAGTCTTTTGCGTTAAAAATCTGTAATCACTGTGCTGAGGTTCCGATTCTTTCAGAATTCTCAGCACAAGGACTCTGATGAGGCAGTGTGACGAACCACGCGTGGCGGATCTTCTCCTGCCTGCCTGCCTGTCTCTCCAACCCTCCTCTCCCTTCCAGACAGGGATGGGCCAAACAGCAGGTGGTGCACAAGAGAAGCCAGGACATGGGATTTACAAATCTCTGCCTCTCAGACATCTGCACAGGACAAGCATGGAGGAGCAACAAATCCCATATTTGAAAAAGTAAGATCCCTGAATCTCTGTTAATTTTCTTTTCACATGTAAATTTCCAGTAGTGCCCACAGAACAGGGTATTTTGCATTAGGATTGAGCATTATTAACTACAGCAACGACATGGATTTGTACATTTTAGAGGAGGATTTAGATTTTATTTTTATAAGAATTAAGAGTGGGGGAATTCCCCTATGGATAGTGAAACCACTTGCAAGAGTTGTGTCTTATGTCATCAACTCACTTTTCTCTTCTTTTCTCTCTCCATAGCGTGTCAAAGTTTTGATTTGTTAGAAGTGTTACATAATCACAGGTCTTCTGCTTTTGATCTTGGCTTAACATCTTCAGAGCGAAATAAATGTGAGGATAAAGGTGTTGCAATCATTTTCTAGAGTAAGATACCGAAAGAACAGCAGCAAGACTCATATGGTTTTTTGATTTCAGGTCAGTTCTAAACTAATTTTGCTGTTTCTTCTTATTTCTTGTGCGATTTATAGAAAAACTGGACACAAATAATGCATATTTTTATGATTTATTGAAGAGTATGGCAGGCAATTCATTTCAAGATTAATAGTCGGTGCTTCTTATTCTACTTATCTCATCTTACATGTTAATGCTGTGGAGGTTATGCTGGGAGTACAGAGTCATTGATATTGCAGCAATGTTCTGTTGGAGACGATGCAGGACTATGAATGTTTACAAAGGTCATATTTGCCAAACATCAGCACATAATTGTCTGACATTTTGGGCCTGAAATGTTCCAGAAAGGAGTATAGTCACCGGGAAATTAAGTTTAAAAAAAGGAATACAGCTGAAAATATTTTCTGTTCCATTCATCGAAACAAAGCTGAGACTGGGTGTATCAACCAGAACCATCAAAACAAAGAGCTTCATTAAATTTTAATGACGATTTTTTTTTTTTGGTCTCACCATTTAATAGTCAGAAGTCTGAACCAGCCAGCTAGAGTGTGCAATAAATGGACAAGGATTTTAAGAGAAGATTTCAATGCATCTGTTTAAGCTTGAAGCTTGAATAATAATGTGCTAATCACGACATCCTCCATCACTTTCAGGCGCCTTAAAAACTAGCCAACTTACGCCACATGTACCGATCTCTGATTTTTAGAAAAATACAAGAAAAATGTTGCTTCTTCTGTATTTTGAATAACTGTCAAGCCAAAATTGATGTTCTTTTAAGTCCATGTGTCCTATTCCTGTTTATGTTCAGATTTTTTTTTCCCACTCTCTGCTCTGCAGCTCAGGTGTCACAGCAATAGCCTCTCTGGCCGAGGCTCACTGAATAAAAATGCGCATGGACTTGGAGAGACGAAGCAGCACTCAGATCAGGTGAAGAGGAGAAAGAAAGCCCCACTCTAATCTCAGGTATTGAGAGCCTGTACAATATGAGTCATCGCATTAAAAAAGGGCCCAAGATAATTTAAAGTCATGGAGGTCCTTCTATTTTGTGTCTGGAATCTATCAGTAGACAAACCTTGACGTCAACATGGGGTCAAGCCAACCATAACCATTGGACTCCGCTTCCCTCAGTATCATCAGCATGTCAACAAAGCATAGATGATTCAGCCTTTAGAGAGACATTTCTTTGGATTAACGTTTCACGATGTAGCAGATACAGGTGACTTACGTGTGGCCTTTGATTCAAGACAGTCTGACTACAGTCAGTATGGAAGTGCAGACAAATTCGCTGGTTTGGATATTTGTTAACAGCACAGAACAACTGAACACTTCCTTTGAGTACAACACCACAGAGCTGACCGAAAACTCAGACAAATACCGATCTTACATCATTGGTCTGTTCCTGTCATGCCTCTATACCATCCTCCTGTTTCCCATTGGAATTATTGGCAACATCCTAATCCTGGTGGTGAACTTAAACCACAGAGAGAAGATGACCATCCCTGACCTTTACTTTGTTAACCTAGCTGTGGCAGACCTCATCCTGGTGGCAGACTCCCTGATAGAGGTCTTCAATCTGAATGAAAAGTATTATGACTACGCTGTCCTCTGTACCTTCATGTCGCTTTTCCTGCAAGTCAACATGTACAGCAGCATCTTCTTCCTCACATGGATGAGTTTTGATCGTTACATTGCCTTAGCAACCTCAATGAGCTGCAGCCCACTGAGGACTATGCAATATGCCAAGCTCAGCTGCGGCCTCATTTGGATGGCTTCCATCCTGGCCACCCTTCTGCCTTTCACCATTGTGCAGACCCAACACAGGGGGGAACTGCACTTCTGTTTTGCCAATGTCTTTGAGATTCAGTGGCTGGAGGTAACCATTGGTTTTTTGGTGCCCTTTTCCGTGATTGGTCTATGCTACTCTCTGATCGGGCGCATCCTCATGAGGGCCCAAAAGCACCGTGGACTGTGGCCGCGGCGACAGAAGGCCCTGCGCATGATTGTGGTAGTGGTTCTGGTGTTCTTCATCTGCTGGCTGCCGGAAAACGTCTTCATAAGCATCCAGCTGCTGCAAGGGACAGCTGACCCATCACAGAGGACTGCTACCACCCTGTGGCATGACTATCCACTTGCAGGCCACGTTGTTAACCTGGCCGCTTTCTCAAACAGCTGCCTCAATCCCATTATCTACAGCTTTCTAGGAGAAACCTTCAGGGATAAGCTGCGTCTCTTCATTAAGCAGAAAGCCAGCTGGTCAGTAGTCAATCGTTTTTGCCATCACGGGCTGGATTTACACCTCCCCGTCAGGAGCGAAGTGTCAGAGGTGTGATTGTTTGAGGGAGGGACCAAGAGTCTCATCAAACTACTGGCTACTATTCTTAGTACAGAAGTGATTTATCCCCAAGTGTGAAATATTACCTCTGCTTTCTTTCAACAAGCTTCACCTCATTAATGTACGTGTGAATTATCCAAATTACCTAAAATTACTTACTCATTTCCAAAACAGGTGTTTGAAAAAAAAAGCACCAGAAATGTACACTCAAATGACAGAATAACTTACAGTGTATATCTTTGTACCAGATTCAGACGCAATTCTTAAGAACTAAAGATGATTGATTGGAGGAAGAAAAAAGGGGTTTATCACACTGGAAAATCCTGCTGGTGGAATGAAACATTAATTCCTCTGAACATGTTCCCCAATGTAATGTCTTCAAGATGGTGGCAGAGAGTCAGACAAGCTGGGTTCTTACTCTCGAAAAACACATTTTAATTGTGTTGCAATCAGGTGTCTATGAAAGCCATAGAAAATAATTTTCTTAATCAATCAATCAGTGACTGCATATGCCATGTGAAGGGGGCTTTGTATCTGGTCATCAAGTCTCTTTTCCTTTAACTTCATTGTATTTTCTTGTTTCAGATGTTGGATTCCTGTGTATTTATGCCTATTCAGTTATTGTCACCAACCGTAAACTAAATGCAAATAATATGCAAAATTATGGCAACTACATCGATGTCCACAAATGTGCAAATGAGAGCTTCTGTTTAAAGAGGCCCTTATGCATGAAGTGAATCTCATCTGGATTTAAGGACAGGTAGCATTAGGTTCCAGGACAGCAGCAAAAGAAAAACAAAACTGAATATCCACTTTATTCTGTCTCTATTAGAAACGGAAAAATGCTGGTTATACTTACACAGACTGTATAATGTGTAAAATGTTGATTTCACATGGCCTAAACTTAATTAATTGCA
Source organism: Fistularia tabacaria (assembly GCA_901007705.1). NCBI lineage: Eukaryota > Metazoa > Chordata > Actinopteri > Syngnathiformes > Fistulariidae > Fistularia > Fistularia tabacaria. The sequence continues at coordinate 72,788 of CAAKHD010003863.1, forward strand.
TGTAACTACATGGTGTATCATAAAACAACAGCATCTATCAAAAACTGTACTACACATCTACTTCAACATAACTTGGAGTTATCAAGGAAAATGGACTACTCTTGGCTATGACGCAATACAGAAAAGTAAAATAAGTTTAAAAAAATAAAGTCATTGTTGGCTAACAAAATAAAGCCATGAACAGCTGTGTCTAATTTACTGCAACATTTTACTTCTGGCTTTCTAGCGAAACATTTCTTCTGTTGAATGAAGCATTATATAAGGCTTATCATTACCTGGACAATGCAAATGTTTTCAGGTTCTTTTTATTTTTAGAATTAAAAAAAACAATTGCTACACTTTTTCATTCAGATGTATTTGCGTCTGTTTGAGTTTAAACCTCTACTGAAGATGGAAAAAAAAGTGCCCAAAAACACAATGAGTTCTTCTTTGGTCCATCTATAAAAAGGGCTTATGGCGTGAATTTTTCATATTCACAAATATTCAAAGTGACCTCAAATGTCTGACTTATTACCCCAGATACCAGTTTCCGCTAGTGTGTTGTTAAGGCAAAGAGGCAGGTGTTGTTTTTGCCCTGCGAGGATGTGACTGAGTAAACACATTATTCAATGGCGCCAAAAAGAGCATCTTCAATCTTTTGCCCCCACCTACCCTTACCACTCCTCCCAATCAGGCTCAACACTTGAAAAAATATATTGTTACAAAATCAGGCCAAACACACTTTATCTGAGGGTTTTTGATTACCTCTTCTGTCATTTGATATAATTGATGCGGCAGTGTTTAAGATCAAATCATGCTAAATACTGAATCAAAGCAGCTGTTCCACAGTTCAGTCAGTTAGACATATTTCAATACCAGGCAGAGATCGCTTGGCCTTTGGAACACGACGCCTCTTGCAAACTGATTGAATGCCTTCAAACAAGGACACCCTGATTAGAGGTTAATACATGCAGACTTCCCCTCACCACATTACACCTTGAGAATCTTGAAAAAAGATTCCCTAAAAGCTGTAATAAATTTTCAAAGCTGTGGGTCTGCCAACAAATATATAACATTACGATGTCCTTAAATTAAGATTGTACATGAATCATTTCAACTTCTATGCTGAACTCCTTAAAAAGCTTGTGCTTATCTGTTTCATTTCCAGCGAAATATGATGATAATCATTCAGTTACACCTGTTGCATCTTTTAATTGTGATTTCTGATACATCACCGTCACATATTAATTAACAAGGTAAAGCACCTTGTCCTGCAGAGGCTTTACAGTCTTCAAATAGATAAGTAGAAGTTTGTTTAGTGTGAAAAGCAATCAGCATTTTAGCAGTCATAATGAAGTTATCACAAGGCATGATGGGAAGGAATCCATTCAGAAGCGCCTCGTTCTTTCCACTAGTTATAAGGCATCCAGGAGCAGCTGGTCGATTAGAAAACCAAACTCCTAAGTACTCAGAGTAAACAAAGGAGTCGTTGTTGTATCATCAATCGTGTAAGAAAGTCTGCTCGGTACACGGATTTTAGTTATTTTGCTTTCCATTAAAAACTGTCAGCAAATGAATGAGTAAATGAAAGACATTGAGCGAGCACTTCTGAAAATCCTGCTCAAATCACATGGGAGGGATGAGAGCAGTAGGTTGGTCTTTCTGCCTTTGAAATGAAACTATCAAATAGATTTCAGTCCGCTCGTGATGCGTGAGTGACACTGTGTGATCTAATGGTGTCAACACATTTGTAATGAATGATTTATTCATCAAAACATAGGTGTTAGAAGGGGGGTGTTCAGGTAGAGGCCAGTTCTATTTTCAAAGCTGTCTCCCAAAGTGGGATTGACATGATCTGTTTTCTGTCCACACATATGTATGCAAATACACATCCTATTAGCACTGGGAAAAAAATGGAAAAGTTATGCGTAGGTTTCATAATTTGATAAAAGCCCTGCAACCCAAAAAGTGTTGAGCAAAATCTCTCTCGATGTATATATTTATAGAAATTAGGATTATTTTAGAGGTTTTTTTTTCATGGAATGACTGTTAAATATATCTAGTGAAATATAATGCACGGCTGCATTATGACGACAAGAGTCAGTTCCCCATAGAGTTGACTTGACTTTTGGACGGTGCACAATTTGGAAGCATTTGGCACCCCGAAAATTAGGTAGAATTATCATAGCAAAACATCTAGAAGAACATATAGCGTTCCAACGCTACAATAAAATGGTGAATTTCTGGTGCTTTGAGCTCCTGAGCTGTGTTTGTGCTTGCAGCAGCCTGAGATAATGTTTGTTTCCAAACCACAAGCTGTTTTTGCAGCTGTAACATTTTCAGTAGCCTGGGAAAGCCTAAGGATTATTTGAGCAATTGTTTATTAGAGGCTGTGAGGAGACATGAAACTGAAGAGTCATGCACGGAATTTCCACTTCATAGTGTTTCATTTTTTTTTCTTCCATGTGTAAGAAAGTATTTAAGGTGCACTACTTCCCTTAGTTTCTCCTTTGAAAATTGTTACTCTTAACATCGGTGTTTCTTGTTTTCGTAAATGTATTACTTTGCAGAAAATTTGTGAAAACTTTTATCGCTGCATGAAGTGGCTCTTTCTCTTGGCAACAGATGTTCACCGGGGCCGGAGGACAGGTGAGAAATGATGTAATTATTGCAAACAATATGATCTCAACAAGCAACACAGAGACGCCAGAGAGGAGACCCTTCAAGTTGGATCCTGCTGGAGAAGCTAAGCATCCTCTTTACATTACACAAAAGCACATCCTCTGCCAGACATACAAACACGCATATTGAAGATGCTGTGAGAAGAGGCTGACAGCGGATTGTGTGTACAGCTGAGACTACTGAGGAAGGTTAAAGGTTTGGGGTGACTGACGTCACAGGGGGAGAAAAAAAAAAGGTTTTCCTATTGCTTACAGAATGATGCGCCTTCAGCAAGTATGCAAGCGCAGATTCATCAGATAGCTGACTGTGTTCATTATGTTTTTGTTATTTTTGAAAACTTTGGGTTTGTCTCAGGGGAACAATGCTCACACAGCAGAATAGTGAGACTCGCATTTTCTAAAAGTAAATATCACATTCATTAAGGTAGGAAAATGATAATACATCTGCATTTAAAAAAAAAAAAAGCAATTCTGCTAAATTAAAAAAAATACTGTATTCCCTCTCTTGTTTTATCGTTGTGTGTAAATAATTTTCCTTAAAGCACAAATATACACCACTCAATCAATCTCTTAGAAATGTTTGATGTAATCTTGAAATAATAGATGGATGAAACATTTCTGTAATGCCAACCAGTCCTGGATGTACCCTGCCTCTCACCCGATGACAGCTGGGATAGGCTCCAGCATCCCCTGCGACCCTGAATGCAGGATAAGCAACAGACAATGGACGGATTTCTGTAATGCTGGTCGTATATTCAATTATATTATTAGGAAAATATAAAATATAATCTAACATTAACACAAAGCACAATCACAAATAAAAATGATCAATGCTAATAGATACCATTAGAGCCAACAGATACTTGAATTGCTCAAGTAGAATTTTAAGGGAAAATTATGTTTGAGTGAAACCATTCATGAGCAGAACAGTTACATTCCAGGAATTCAAATGCAATTAATCTAAAAATGCCTTATTGATCAGATCATATCACTTTGTCACAATACAAATGACTTATGATATATATTGGCCGTGCATTGGCCAGATGAGTTGTATGAAAACCCCACACGCAGGTCAAATATATTCATATAAAGACCAAATGTGCTTTTACCAAACAGTTTCAACTGGCCTCTACATTTCCTAAATAAAATTAACCCTTCACCAGATGGCAATGTCACCAACATAAGCAGGTATGTTAAGATTGAAGGAGATTCTAATTTTTCCTATTAAAAGCAAACAACTGCATGGTTGAGATGCAAAAGATAAAGTACATATTTATGAAAGAAAGGTACCGGAGTGTGTTCGACTATACTGAGGCGGAGTGGAACTTGTCAAAGTAATTACAAATAGGTAGTACAGTGCTTATGCATAATTACTAGGCATTGCACTCAGTGCCCCCAAGCAGCTGAATAATGGATTAAAAGTGTAATTGCATTTGTAAATTAAAATCCCTCACAGGAGAAAAAAAAAAAAAAAGATGTCTGTTGAGCAACTTCGTAGACATTGGAAAAAAGAAAAATAAGTGAAGGTCTGGCACAAAAAAGAGACAGAGGTTGTCTTTCTTGAAATTATTCAATATGTCGAGGGAACAAAACTCAGTTTGGAGAAAAACATGGGGACAGGGGAACGCATGTTAGTTTAGGTTTTGATGATGGAGGGGATTCAATAATCAGCAAAAGTGATGATGCATTTGGATCATATCTCTGAGAGAGAGAGAGCCCAGACACCCTCCAAAGGAAACTCATTTCAGCCGCTTTTATCCTTCATCTTGCTCTTTGGGTCAGTACACAGCTCATGACCATCGGTGAGGGAAGCAACTTAGATCGACCAGTAAGGCTCAGCTCCTTTTTTACCACGGCAGATCGATGCGTTCTGAATCCCTGCTGATGCCATGCCGCTGCACCTGTCAATCACCAGCTCCATTCTTCCCTTGCTTGTGAACAAGACCCAGAGATGCTTGAACTCCTCCACTAAGGGCAGGATCTCATCCCCGACCCAGTGACGGTAGTCTTTTTCCAGCTAAGGACAAAGGTCTTGGATTTGGAAGCGCTGATTCTCATTCCAAGCCAATTCACATTTGGCTACGAGTTAGAAATCACGGTCAAATTATGGCAACAGAACCAATCCTGAGGCCACCGAAATGGATACCCTCAACACACCCTGACTGCTTGTCTCTTTATTCTCAGTCTTAATTTTCAAATTAAGCAAGTCTAATCATCACAATATAAAAAAAGAAACATGTATCACTACTAAGATAGTAAGATGGCTGAGAATCATCACAGCCAAACAGATTAGGCTTAATAAGGATGTGAAAACATACGTCATTAGTCAGGGAAAACAGTTTTTTTTTAATTTTATTTAAAAGAATGTGGCTCAAGGTTCAAATGTTTTATCTGATTTCCAAAATGTATTTTGCATTTTGTTTTTTATGTCATTCATTCATGCAACTTATCTTGAAATCATTGCATGCTAAGTGATCACTAAGCAGATGATAAAGGACGTTTTTTTACATGGAAGAACGTTGTGTTGGTTCAGGGATGGGCGATCAAAATGTTACCGTTTTTGAAGGAAATAATTTAAAAATTGGACCTTAAAGCACACCAGCTTTTGAAATATTCCTTTGGATTCCCATTTTATTTTCATTTTGCTTGCGTCTTGTCTATTAGCAATCATAGAATTAATCTCTCGATTCCTTACGTGTATCCTTAAAACTAATTTCTGATATCTATTAATTTCGCACGGCTGTGGGCATTGGTGGGAATCATATGCTTTGGTGGATTGTGAATAGTCCGTGTATATTTCGAGTAATTTTGCAACAAGACAACCTTTCTGAAATCCGTGCAACATCCGTTTAAACTCAACTTTTGCAGAGCACGTACGATCAGACAGCTACTTCAATGCATATAAGAGAAGAAGCAAGCATGCATTAAATTTATCGATCATCCATAAAACTATGTGCTCGTATTGAGAGACCTGCTCTACCGTGGCGCTCCTTACTGTTTTCTGTTCTTGATATTTCTCCGGTTTACGTTTTAACATGTGGGCATCCGTCCAAAGGTAGAAAATCCATGTCTTATTTATATATATATATATATATATATATATATATATATATATATATGTGTGTGTTTTAATTGACAGATCGACCAAACATAAAGGCAGTTACAGTCGTTAGCAAGAAGCAGACGCGTGTCACGTGCCTGCAGCGCCCCCTGCGTCACTCTTTGCAGCGCGCGCGTTGCAGACCAGGCGGACGTGCATCTACTCGAGCAACAGATCCGAGCGCATGCGCAGTTCATTGTTTTGACTGAAAATGCCGTCGGTTTCGAAAACGGCGGCTAATGCGTCTCCTCAAACCGAGAAACCAACCCACTATACGTGAGTAAAGCTGCTGCGAACAAACAACGACACATTTTACCGCCGATGGGCTGTTTGCACCTGCACCGATGCGCTCTTGCATTTTTCGCGTTCTCCAACTCTTGCGTGTGCGTTAAAAACATGGGGCTTTTCCTGGCTTTGTGACTCCCCAACGACATCAGTCCCAATGTAGACGACTGGGACGCCTTAAATCTCGCTGTTGTCACGTCTATTGCTTACGGAATAGTGTAAGATTGTTACACAGAGTTGATCGTTTGAGTTGAAAAATCCGCCGGATATTTTACCGTCAACTTTCTGTGCTAATTGCTTAGCCAGGAACTGGCTAACCAGTCTGCTTGTAAATAGCTCGGCCTTATTTTGTGTTCCCTCTCGCTACGTGCTTTTATAGACGTACGCTTAAGGAATCCCTCTCGGCGTTGCGTCGACATTCATACGTAGTGTGTTTTCTGAATGGGAAGCGAACGCCAGTGACCTAAAATTCAGCAGGCATAACACGACACATCACATTAACCGAAGTTTCTCCGCAGATTCCTTTACGCTCGCAGTAGATTAGCGTTTCTTAATCCTAACACGCCGTTTCCGAACCATTCCTCATCGCTCCCCCTCCGTTGTTGCAGATACTTGAAGGAGTTCAGGACCGAGCAGTGCCCGCTGTTCCTCCAGCACAAGTGTACGCAGCACAGACCCTTTACGTGCTTTCACTGGCATTTTCTCAATCAGCGGAGAAGGAGACCCATCAGAAGAAGAGACGGAACCTTTAACTACAGCCCGGACGTGTATTGCACGAAATACGACGAGACAACGGGTATCTGTCCGGATGGAGATGAGTAAGTCTTGATTCTAAGGTTTCCATCGCTCAGCATCATGCAAAAGTTATGCGGTGGCTGTGCATAACAAAGCAGGCTCTGAGACCAATGCCGAACATCAAATATTGAATGCGCATTATTACATTTTCACCGTGGTGTCAATCGTTTTCCAGTGTGATACTGGAGTGTGTGGTTTCATAACGATCTGTCTTTGTCTGGGTGTTATGAATCCAGCAAAATAATTATGTAAAAAAAAATAATCTCAAAAGTTTCGCCCGTCTTGTTAATTTAGGGGTTAATAGAATTGAGAATGACTTGTCACACTAAATTATCGTGGTTGACCGCTATTTGTTTTCCGGTGGTTTATGCTGATGGATTCAGAACTTAAAAGACACATCTAGCTGATTGATGAACATCATCTTGAACTACGTTAAAGTTTGGTATTTTATGGTCCGTTTACTGCATACTTTTACGATTAGAAACAAACCCCCTGAATGATACTTTCATACCTCAATAACTATGTTAGACAGAAGTGAATGTGACTGCACAATTATTGTTGATTGACCTGTTGTATCCAGGCATCTGACAACACCTGTTCCACCTCAATGCTGATACTTGGCGTAGTGACTTAAGAGACTTTCTTTTAATTCCAAATGATGGTGATGATAATGAGATCTATTTAATCCACAGGATATGGTTGTCCAGCTTTTAGTTTTTTCTTGATCTTACAATACCAGCTGAAGGATTGCTAAAATAGATCACATAATGCATATTTCAATATTGTGCTCGTGGCATAGCCCAAATTTAATTGAATTGATCTCCTTTACGTTTCTCTTTTCTCAGGTCAATTTTTCTTGGGATCTGTATGAAACACCCACAGCTACACCAACTTGTGTTTGTGTGGACAGATGCATTATTTTTTTCAAACGGGTTGTCTCTGTTGCAACACAATGCTGTTTTTAGTCACAGTTATGCCATGATTTTAACTCCTGTAATGCGAATATTTTTCCCCATGAATTTGCTTATACTGATTAATTTTTATAACACTAGTTACATTTAGACACTCCTTTTTCTCCTAATGTATATTTCTATAGTGGTCATTTTAACAGAAATGTATACAGCTTGCTCACTTTTTGGGTTATAGAAAATAATTGATTTTTGTGTTCACTATAAAAAAAGGATCTGCATATTCTTAAACTGAATGATGCTGGTATTCAGGTTGTAATGATGCTGTTGTAGTTTTCGATAAACCTCTCCATTTGGCTGTATAACATTTAATAATTGCGTTCAAGATCGAAATATTGAAGAAAAGAGAATTCATTACATCAACAGATAATGAAAAACTGCAATGCTCTCAGTTCTGCCGCTGCCGATGCCAGCTATTCTTGTATGACCTTACTTGTTGCTATAGCAACTGTTGCTACTCAAGAAAGGAAAATTTGGTTTATTCAGGTGGCTTATTGGGCATACATTTCTCTAGGCACTGCTGGTCTGTGGCAATGGATTCATAGTAGAATAATAATTAATAATATAATATATATATATATATATATATATATATAATATAATAATAATTATAATAAATAATAATTAAAATATCGATTGGATCATTATAATTTAACCTTTTTGAAGAAAGATTTTACTTGTAGTCTATGATGATTAGATCATCTCATTATAGCATGTATTCTGCAATGAATTGCATACATTTTTAACACAATTTCAGGTCTTTTCATTGTCATACTTGAAAAATCAGTATAATATGAAAAGAGTGTTTTCACAATTGTTTTTAAGCCGTAGAATGTAACCATATCATTATTTCAATGAATGTTCGATGTCACGTGTAAGGAAAGTTTAGATCGCAGGTCTGGACTTTTGCTCATTATTTTAATGCCTTCCCACATGTTTATTTTGATAATTGAGTTATCCTTCTGCCTTCTTTAGCTGTCCATATTTACATCGGACCACGGGTGACACAGAGCGCAAGTATCATCTACGCTATTACAAGACTGGCACTTGTATCCATGAGACAGACGCTCGAGGGCATTGTGTGAAGAATGGGCTCCACTGTGCATTTGCTCATGGCCCACATGATCTCCGACCCCCAGTCTATGATATCAGGTGACATACAAAGCAAATAGTGGCCTCTCTTTTCTCTGCCTAACCTTTCATTCACCATCCAAATAATACAGTGAATGTATCAGCCAGCTGAGATAAAAGATAAACAGAATAGTTGTATTATAAATGTTAACTCAATTGCCAAATTCTGTTTGGTTTGGATGCAGGTTGGGTTATCTTACTTCTCATTGGGTTATCTTACTTCTAATACAATGAACATTGATTTCATAGACCTCTACAATTTTGAGTCCATCTCATGTTTATTAGAAATGCACTTCTGATGATAGATAGATAGAATCAATGCAAGCAGTCGCTATCCTATAACTAAATTATCTTTTGACTTGTCTGTATTTGGAAAATGTTAAGCATTTCTAAAGCTTTAGTTCAGTTGTGCATTCAGGCTGCAACTCTACTCAGCTATATATGTTTGATATGTATATGCTTTGGACAACAAGCATTGGAGGTGTCCAGAAGCAAGTCATTAAAGATTGTGTTTATACCCGGGGTACACATTATTACGCAGTCTGGCTTCACAGTAAGGAGGCTTTATATGTGAATATGCCGACCTGTGTTTTGTCCAGGCACTCACACCTACTTTTTTCAGATCCCAAGTAAGCATGATAGGTGAACTAGAGACTCTTCATAGCCATAAGGTGTAGATGTGTATGGTTTTCTGTTTCTGTGATGGATTGACCCATCATGGGTGTGGCTCATGCCTCTGCAAATGCCAGCTAGGATTGCCTCCTGGTCTTACCCTTCTGAGGACACAAAGAACAGATACCTAACTGATTAATTACTTTTGGCAATAACTAATTATTCTTATCAGTCCCGGTCTTTATCAAATCCATCAGTACTCATGAGCACTCAAGTGTTTTACTCACTCAGGCTTTTGGCGTCAACTGGTTACTGTGTTATTTTTTCTTGCAGTCTTGCATAAAAAGCTCCTAGTGTTTGCAGGCTGGATCAAAATCTGCACAGAAGAGATGTCTGCTGAATAATCTTTGAACGTGTTTAAATATACAAAAGGATAAAATGGAAACAGAACTGATCAGTGGCTGTTGTTTGAGCTAGCTGTGACAACAGTCTCTAGCCATCCAAAATAAATAAAGAATATTGCACTGCAATCGTTTTCATTTAAATTTTTCTTGCCAAAGCAAAAGACCTGCTGAACCTGTCTGTGTGAGGAGCTTAGAAGGCATGAATATTTGTGACATTGGATATATCCCTTGTGTGACAGATATGATGCCCTGTTGGGAGGTAGCGTCCGTAATTGTTAAACACTCTGCGCTGCTAGAATTTAAGCCCATGTTGTTTCAAAGCTTTTCGAGCATGATTTATTTCTATTCTCGACTAAAGCTTGAAGTCAATGCTATTGTCAAGCTGCCAGATAATTATGCTAGCATTGAGAAGAGGAAATAAGCTTGTAACATTTCACTTAATTCTGATAGGTTTGACAGATTTAAACCAGCTGTATGTCTCCATTCCTACTTGGAGCTAAGTTTCCAAATGTCTTAAAGGAACACACAGGCTTTTGAGGGGGCTAGACCTATTTGTCATGATTCTGCCAATTTGTTTAGCAAAATGAGTTGTTGCCCACGGTAGCAGCACCTTGCTGCCATCACAATCAGTAAAGTAAACATCCCAACACCTCCGAATCTCTCACATATACACGTTTTAACCTATGGAGTGTCCAGGTTTTTAAATAGCAGTGTTCAATTTGGAAATGTTTCGATTCTATTGCCAAATCCCTGTTAGAGGGCTCACCTGTTTGAAACATTTGCTCAGTAGATGTTTTTTGGGCCTTCAAATGGATGAAAAATATGCCATAGGAATTATACTATGTTCCTTTTTTCCTGCTTTGCTTTCAAAGCACCCAATACAAGAACCTAAGTATTTGTTCAACAGACCCAAGCACAATGTGGTGTTCCTTTTAATACAATGAATTTTTGTCGTACACAGAGAGATCCAGGCACAAGAGGCCCTCCAGAATGGTCAGTTAGGATCTGGGGAAGGTATTCCAGACCTGCAGCCTGGTGTACTAGCCAGCCAAGCTATGATTGAGAAAACTCTGACAGAGGATCCCCGATGGCAAGGTGAACAACAGCCATTAACTGATGTGAACGTGCCCATGCACCTCTAGTCAAATCGAAATTCATTAAAAGGGTGGTGTCTTTAAACTTTTCCGAAAGATGAAAATTCATGTCGCAAAATTTTGTGCTTTTTCCCAGATACTAACTTTGTTTTAGCCAACTACAAAACTGATCAGTGCACTAAGCCTCCAAGACTTTGCAGACAGGGCTATGCCTGTCCTCACTACCACAACAGTAGAGATCGAAGACGAAATCCACGCAAGTTCAAATATAGGTGAGACACAACCCGGTTCAGTTTTGTAAGCAGTCTAAATTAATAATTTCCGCATGTTAAAAGCTGGGTCTCGGTGTACAACACTGCAGGTCAACTCCTTGCCCGAATGTGAAACACGGTGATGAATGGGGCGAGCCCTCCAAGTGTGACAGTGGAGACGGTTGTCAGTATTGTCACTCACGCACTGAACAGCAGTTTCACCCAGAGGTGAGTGACTCTTCTTTTTTCCCCTCTCATCACACCCACAAACGCCCTATGTGTTTTTTTTTAACCTTTCAATACAAACACAATTTATTTTGATAGCAAATTATGCAGTATACACACTACTAAATGTAATCGTGTATAACTGAGTAGTTTTCTTACTCAAAACATGAAATCTGAACGTACTACATACTTTCTGATGTGAGATAGCCTTTTTTTTTTTTTTTTTCAATATTTATTTAAAATGGTGCTTTGTTGTTTCAAATATACCAATTTTGTATCTTAATTGTTTTTTATTCATTCCTGTTGTTTCTAAGATCTACAAATCCACCAAATGCAATGATATGCGTCAAACTGGATACTGTCCCAGAGGACCATTTTGTGCTTTTGCTCATGTAGAACGTAAGTTTATATTTGCAATCTCTCGATTTTGTTGTACTACACTGATAATTGAATTTAGCATTGACCTTGAACTCTCTGCAGTCTGGCTGCTTACACGTTGTCTACAGCTGAATGTTTTCAATTTCAGGAATTCCCTCTACAGAAGAGACCATGAGCTCATTGCTAACAGCGATCCAGTCGGGTTCGCAGTCGCAGCTTGGTTCTCAGCAGTATTCAGAGTGTCCTGTTAGCGAGTGGAGCAATGGAGGAAACTCCACCAGCAGCGCAACCAGTAGCAACGGCCAAGTTGGCAGTGTACGTTCTATCTGTTGTTACAACAGTCTGTTGATAGTGACTTTTCAAATGTGGACAAGGTTTTTCACACTTTTTCACATTTGGCCATGCATTCATAACCAAATGACTAACAAATCAGCTGATGCAAACCAACCGTGTTTACCATGCTTTATCATCCATTGATTTCTCATTACCTCTGTCTTTTTTTACTTCTGTTTTTTTTTACATTTCTGACCTGCGTCATTTGAAAATATCAAATGATAAATTTTCATTTATTTTCACAGACATGATTTAATCACCGTTTTGTATGTTCCAGTCACCCCATTCACAGGCAATTTAGAGTAATGATTTTATGTTTATAATTGAATTTTATTGAGATAATGTGCACTTCTCTTTCTCAGGTTTCATGTTCTAATAGCTCAACTGTAACGCCAAGCTCAGGAAGCAACAGTTTGTTATCCCCAGTGGGATCCATCAGCAGGCCCAAATCCTTAACTAATGCTAGTTTATGTTCAGAGTCCACCACATCCAGTGTCTCATCTCTGACGTCTAACTATCCCAAAGCTCCGGGCTTTGAACGTGAGGATCAGGTATACAGACTGCTTTCTGTAGTTATAGACAACTGAGGGCTTCACAGTGTCATTATCACTTTTCACCTTTCTTTTCTTTCAGTCATTGTTACCATTATTATTTTTCTCTTTCATTGCTTATGAGTTCCTGTTTTTATTTGTTTATTTAAATTTGTCTGATTTTTATTTTTTTTATTTTTTTTTAATGTCACATTGTGGTTTTTGTTCACTGCGTGTTGGAGCACCATGGTTTTACTAAAGAAAGAGTAGTACACTAACTCTACAAAACGCTGACTTAATTCTTTCTCATAAAGCAAGTCGCATCTATCTGTGACACGTGCTAATTAGCTACTCTCATAGGAAAGTCACCATGTTGTTTTCAAGATCATGGAAAATGTTGATTGTATGACTGCAATTTAGAAACCAAAAATTTTGCCTTAAAGGCAAAAATTAAGTATCCTGAAAACTGACAATTTTCAGGTTTCAATGATCAGATTGAAAGAAACAAAATATTAATGAATGCAAACGAATGAAAACATTGTTAAAGTCCACAATAGGCCTGTTTATGCACTCTTAATTTGGGTTGTCTATCTCACATGTGATTTTCAGAAGAAGATATTGCCATATATATTCATATATATTTTACAAAAAATGGGCTTCCCAAAATTACAAGATACAGTTTTTGCTCTGTTTTGCTCAGCTCTACTACATAGCTTGTATGTCTTCATAACTTGACAGCACATCTTGGATTCACATTCAGAAGAGGTGTGAGTGGTTGTGGCAAAATATTTGTGTTTACCCTTGACTTCTTAATACAAAGAATCTTCCAATGTTTTGAAAATTTTGTAATGTTACTACATGAGGTGTTTCCTGACTCTTAAATGAAGGGGTCAGAATGTGTGATATTTTCACTGTACAGCGCCGCGAGTGATTGCAAATCAAGCTTGGGAATGTCACTTATCAATTGTTATTGAAATTGTGTCTCTTCTCTTTTTTTATCTTGAAGGAGTAGCAATTGAATGAAGGAAATCAATTGTGTGTCAGAGATGATGACAAAAGTAGTAGAATAGAAGTTACTTTGTTGATCCCGAAACCCGGGGAATTATAAATCATCAGCCTAAAATGATCGAATTCAGAGTGTAGCATAAATAAAGCTGATTGATTATTTAGAGTTTATGGAGTAAACGTTGCCCAGCATTTGTCACTGAACCTCATGTTTCTATCTTGTTCCATCGTATTTAGATTAAGAATAAAGGACTCATGGATCAAAAATTAATGGACCAAGAAAAACAGGTTTGTGTTGAAGTTCTCCTAAAAAAGCATTTTCTTGTTGTTCCTATAGTTGACTGTTTGTCACAATCATTGATGAAGGTGTAAAATATTTGCTCTGAAACAATCAAATATAGTGAGGTTATGGTATGAACATATGTTTTGGCAACTAACTGTAAGACGCAATAATTCATGTTGGTAATGTAAAAACATTTTTTCTTTCCTTTTCTAAAGACACAAACTACTGTATTCTCTGTGGTGAACCCTTTGGCATCGAGTTTTACCTCCAGTATAACATCCAGCTTGGCCTCTAGTATTGGCTCTGATAGCTCTTCACCGACAACATTATCCACCATGAATGCGAAGGCCACTCCCTTCTATCCAGGGAGCAACACGGTGGAGTCCGTCATTGGTACGTGACAGCGAGACTTAAGTTGACCCTTCACTGTGTCCTGTACGCTCATTATCATCACCAAACTTGTTGATTGTTGTTTTTTTTTATCCGCTCCCTCAGGATCTGCTCTGGACCTTAACTTCAGTGACATTAATGTTGCATCTCTCGATAAAGAGTTGGAGGAACAGGACAACAATTTAGGATTGGCAAGTAAGTACTTCTCCTTAATATTTTGTTTTGGTTCGGTTGTTCTGATTTGATTCTAAATGGTTTCAGCTCATGCCTACGTATCCATTCTGTAGGTCAAAGGGTGCTCGGTGGATCTGCTCCGGTTAACATTCCCGGCTCTTTGGCGCGATCGTCCTCTTTTAATTCCTCCTCATCACTGTCCACCTCCCCGCTCAGCTCCCTCTCTCAGTCCTTGTCACAGTCCCTGCTGTCAGGGACGGTATCACAGCAAAATCAACCTTCAAACATGTTGGCCAAACAGGAGCACGGCCTCCTTGGAACACCCACTTCCTCCTCTCAGACCTCTTTGGGTAAGTTGAACACGACTCACCTCGTACTCGCTTTAAAAGTCCCAAGTGAGACGGAAAGTATTTGATGAGGATTTAAATTTTAATTTAAGATGTGTCACTGAAAATATATTCAAGATGTTTTCTACACTCCCAGCCCTTTCACATTTGAATACTGAGTGTCGATAGGAGTTAAATGCTAACAAGACAGATTTGATTCAGGCATTTGATTCTGTACACAATCTTCTTTTCTAAAATGAAACTCTCTAAAGACATTTCCCAATTTCTCCACCAGTTTAGTATCCGTTATGGATCATGTCATGCTTATGAATACAAAGACGTCAGAATCACAAGTCTCAAGTTTCACTCCCATTTTTTTAATACAGCTTTTGACAGCTGCAACATCTAGGCCCTCGATTCACTTGAGGGGGGAAAAAAAACTGGGATGCAAAACGGATAAACCTCAGAAAGAGCAACAATGGAGGAGTCCCTCCTGCGTGACAAACAGCCAAGCTGTGTGTGTGTGTGTGTGTGTGTGTGTGTGTGTGTGTGTGTGTGTGTGTGTGTGCGTGTGTGTGTGTGTGTGTGTGTGTGTGTGTGTGTGTGTGTGTGTGTGTGTGTGTGAGTGTGTGTATGTGTGTGTGTGTGTGTTTTGTAAATCTAGTGAGCGCGTAGGGTGGT